>JAQNBH010000010.1:15456346-15666346 GCA_028752905.1 Cladorhizidae sp. MBARI D1340-BT2
GCTGGCTTCAAAATCACCATAGACAGTGTTCGACCCTGCAAGAAATACCTCCAAGCAATTATGGAATTCCCTAAGCCAAAAAACGTAACCTATATCCGTTCATGGTTCGGCCTCATTAACTAAGTTTGATATGCGTTCAGCATGGCATAGAAGATGATCCCCTTTCGCCAACGACTGAAAACTAGCACCCACTTCCACTGGGAAGATAACCTCAAAGATCTATTTGAAGAGTCCAAACTGGTCATAGTAGACGAGATCACATAGGGTGTCCATATTTTTGACAAATCAAAGCCAACATGCCTAGCCACTGATTGTTTCAAGACAGGTATGGGTTCTGGCTATTCAAGAAACACTGGGGATGCCCTGTTACTGACCTATTCTGCTGCCACACAGGTTGGAAAATCACTCTGGTTCGGAGTCGCTTTACACACCCTGCTGAGTCACGCTATGCTCCAGTTGAGGGTGACGCCCTGGCAGTTGCCAACACCATATCCTGCCTCCATACCCGCAACCACCAGCCTTCCAAGATGTACCTAGCAGATGACATTGCAGCTATCAGAGACATTCACCAACTATCCCACCTGTATATCCCCTACAACTTTATTGCTGGTATATAATGTGCTAAGGAGCCACAAGATGCAATCGAGGACATCGCCCGTGCTACTGCCATATAATCTCTAAGCTCACTTCAATCCATCACCTGAGACCAAGTCATTGTTGCAACCACCAGCGATGAGTACATGTCACAATTGTTCAAGATCATCGAGGTGGGCATGCCAGAGTTTTGCCATGAACTACCAGAGCCACTTCGCGAGTATCATCAATTCCATGAGCATCTCTACACCGCAGATGGCGTTGTGATCTACAAAGACCGTGTCGTGATTCCCCCAACCCTCAGACAACTGCACTCCATGCTGCCCACCAAGGGATATCCTCAATGACTGCGAGGGCTGAAGCATCCCTGTTTTGGCCTGGCTGCCATCAAAGCTCTCAGATACAGCTGTAATCACTGCAACCGTATGGCTCCCTCACAACCTAGTGCCCCTCCGTTTCTCCAGTGTACCCTTTCCAATGCATCTGCACAGACTTCTTCAGCTACAAAGGTGTCAACTACCTAGTAATCGTTGACAGATATTCCAACTGGCCGATTGTTGAAAGGACCTCGGTGGTGCTACCGGGCTAATCGACAGCCTACGAAGGTCATTTATGACATATGGGATAGCAGATAAAATATTGTCTGATGGTGGTCCTGAATTAACCGCTGCACAGACCCGTGAATTCCTGAAGAATTGGGATGTCCACCACTGACTTTCCTCTGTCGCCTTTGCTCATAGCAACTGTCATGCTGAAGTTGTGGTGAAGACAGTGAAAAGACTCATCACCAACAACACCGGACCAAATGGTGAGTTCGATATACAGACAACTTCCAGCGTGCCATACAACAATACCACAACACCCCAGACATGGACACTAAACTGTCCCCAGCCATGTACGTGTTCGGCCGCCCAATCAAAGACTTCATCCCCATATTCCCAGGAAAATAACACACGCATGACACTTGGCATGCTACATTAATTGCAAGACAAGAGGCCCTGAGGAACAGACACATGCTAGCTAACGAAAGACGGTTGGAGCTCACAAAGCGACTGCCACCCCTCGTCATTGGAGACCAAGTGGAGATACAGAACCAAACTGGCCACAACCCAACAAAATGGGACAAGACTGGCTCAGTCATAGCAGTCCGCTAATTTGACCAATATGTCGTGAAGGTCGATGGCTCTGGCAGAGTGACCATACGCAACAGGAAATTCCTGCGGAAATATGTCACAGTCCACACAAAAGAAACCTAGAATAACCATCAGCGATGACCTCAGCAACATTCCCCTCAGACACAACCACGTCATTAAGTCTCCCCCCCAGCCTACACATGGACATTAAAAGATGCCAACACCTCCTGTGACACACCCCACCATGTCACCAATACCCGTCACCATCCTATCACCTGGTCTGCTGCCCCCCACTACGGGAAGAGCCACACTCAATGCTAGGCACCCCCAACCTATCTTTGACGAGAGCACCCCACCATCACAGACCCACCCATCACCAAAACCACTACCCCAGCCACTTTCACCTTCCCTTGCACCACTACACCATTCGCTGCCACTGGAAACCATACTTAGATGCTCTACACGTGAAAGCAAACTACCCTCATCACAGACTACTGGGGACTACGACATGTCCTATACGATATAATTATGCTTCCAACCACTGATGCACAACATTCGATTGCTCCTTGATGAACGACACATGATTGCTACTTGATTGCAGTCATTGCCCAGACAAGATGTAGCAAAGACTTGGGGGAGATAGATAAAAGTATTATACTATAGTATAAGGACCCCTTACCTGTTATATCATTCATATTGAATACTTATAATTTATGGTCGATGAGCATTATCGTAGGTACACAAATGGGAGTTGTCCCTACTTATCTAACAATGTAATTACTTCACTTGGTATTGGCACACAACTTATGCCAAACTTTGCTGCATATTATACATGTTGCAGTTTAATATTGACAGGCTTTAATAATGATTTTTTAATGACTGAAACATTGAAAAAAATTGAGAGTACCAGCTGAGTAGTACACATCTCCTACAAGTAAGCAATGGTTATCAGTTAATCAAGCTGTCATTTTCTGTATTATATCTCTAAAAGCTGTTCAATAACATGAGAACACAAATACAGAATATTATACATTACTTACGGTCGTTGTCAATGATTCTGCAGATAGTGAGGTTACTCTGTGTGTTATCTACTAAGGAAATGTCAGTTGCATATACTACTTCCAAGAAAACAATAAACATCTGTTCTCCATTCTCATTAATGTCATCATCCACAACAGCAATAAAGGCATCGACATCGGTGAGTATATTTAAACCTTCATCAGCTGGAAAGTCCACAGTAAAGGTAGAGGTATTGAAGTCTTCTGCATCTGAAATTATAAATATGACACAGAAGGGAAATTAAAAAAAGTTGTCATTTCTGACTGGATGACCAATCGAAGTAAGAGTAGAACCTTCTGAGTGAAATATTATATAATTTTGAAGTTGTGACAATTATTATATATTATAATATACCAAATTAAGAGAATCCATAAAATCTATAATCTTAATTTCTCAATAACTATATAATATGTTATCTTACTTGCTTGAACTGGAGAATCGATATTTATCTCTAGGGCACATCTTTCAACAGGAATATTGAGTGATCTATTCATTGCATCTTCAATAGTCAGTGGGGATATCCTGAAGGTGACTGGATTAGCTAGCCACACATTCTGCTCCTTGGTGATTTTCACTATCATTGTTGCATTGCTTTCATCTTCTCTGTACTCCTTCTTAGACAGTTTGAAAACTACAACTATTTCATTAGAGAAGAAAGAAGAAGATATCAATGCTAGACTGTAATAATAATAGCAAATTAAGTGGAAAAGATTAGTGCCACTCTCTGCAGCTTTTTTACTTATGTAATTAAAATACTAAAAGTATTTCAACTATTCATGTCAAATAGTTTGAGTTCACAATCTGATGGCAGAGGAACACAACATTGCATTCTATTACATCTGCCCACAACATTACATCATTATTGTGAACCAGGAAGCACTACTGAACAAATAACAATCATGTGCTTGATTAGAAATAAACTATTTTCTCATATAAGTAACAGTGTCTGATCATTGTCAACTCTTTAGCCTCTAATAATCATTTGTGGGACGAAAAGAAACCCATGGAGCTCTGCAGAACTTCCCCTCCCTGTGGGTGGTGTTCTCTAATGTATACAGGGCATCAGGCAGGTGTACAACATTTTGAAACAAGTTATGTGCTGGGGAAAAAGTATTAGATAGCTAGCTAGTGGTTTTCTAGCTGATAACTAGTTACAAAATCTTTCTAAACTAGCCAGATAAAAGCAGCTTTTATCTGGCTTGTTTAGAAAGATTTTGTAATCAGTTATCAGCTGTAGCTTATAACTTTCTTATGTCACATAAACTTCATATGGTAGACTTTTGTCTGTACCTAAAATGCTCACTCACTGTCATCATCAATTATTGTTCCATTTAGAACAAGATGGAGCTCATATCCTTCAATCTCTTCAGCAAGTGTAAGGGTAAGAGAGAATCTCTCATTTACTTCTTGTGAAATTGAGTCATTTATAAGCATGAATGACACAGGTAATGGATCTCGACCAGCAGAGAGAGTAAAGTTAGTGGTAGATAGAACTATGTCACCCTCACCTATAAACAAATTATAGAGAACAAATTTAAAGTTCATTAAACGTTAAACAATTGAATCTTTTCTCTTTATAACAGCTCAAAAAGATATATCATCCATGTGTTGGACAACATTCTTTGATCCTCTTCAAGGCAATAGTTAATTAACAACACGAAGCTAGGTATACGCTAATGCTAATGTAATTAACATCGGAGAAAATTGAGCATTCTTTATAAGAATTATAGTCTTACCAGCTGTGATCCTATTCAGTGTCACAGATACATTGACAGAACTTGGAGTGGGTCCAGATATAGTTCCAGCAAGTACTGAATGAGCTTCTCCAAGTTCCTTGCCAGAGTATGTAGTTTCAAAGAATCCAAAGACTACAGAAAAATAACAGTAAGTAACAACATCAGGGAAATAACAAACAAACAAACAAACAAACAAAAAACAAAAAAACCCAAAAAATAACAAATATATATATAAATATAATAATAATAAATCAAAATTAATAATTAAATGTACAATAATAAATAATAAAGACATGCTTGTTGTTAAAACCTCAACAATGAATGACTGAATACAGAACAATTATAGTTGTCATGGTTTCAAATTCAGTGGCTTGGAAGTGGCTCCCCAGCAGCAGGAAAAGTGCATTACCACAATCTTGATTGAACTGCTCGCACTTTGGTGCTAGGCTGATATATAACACCTCCTTCACTAGCAAATCCTTCTGTCTTCTTGCCTGGTTTACGATGGTTACTTTCTTTCACAAAGTAGGATGTCCATTATCCCGTGTATGTTTAACAATTACAGATTTCTCTTTAGCACATTTTTTTACAAGCACCTTGGTATTCTTTTCCTCTGGTCTTCGTCTTCTGTTGGTGTCCCCTATGTTGTACTTCCCACAGCTACACGGTAGGTGGTACACAGTGCAATAGTGCATACTAGGTGGTAAAATATCCTTCGCTCTGCTCAGTTGTGAACTCAGAGTTCTCCTCGATCTGAAAACGACTCTGATGTTGAAATTCCTGTAGACCCTCCATATGTCTTCACCCATCCCTGCTACATAAGGAATTACTACCATAGGATCCTTCTCATCAGAACCCTGATTGCCTATATTGGTGAACTGATTTTCCTTTCTGTGTTTAGATGTATCTACAGATGGTTAATTAAGGCAGGCAGAATGCCATTCTCGTTAAAGACCCTATTCAACTGATGTTCTTCCTTCAATGGGTCCTTCTTCTCAGTCACTACTCTCCTGACTAAATCATACAGGCTCTTCACCACTCCTCTGCTGACATGGATAAATAATAAAGGTAATTGTCGATCTGCATGGGTTTTCTGTAAACACCTTCTTTTTTGTGTAGTTGACATTCCAGAAAGGGCAACCATCCATCCACTTCAAGTTCCATGGTAAACTTTATGGATGGCCTGATGTTATTCAGATTGTTAACTCCTGCTCTCTCCCCCCCCCCCCCCCCCCCCTTCGTCACAATGCAGAATGTACTCTTCCAATACCTTGGCTTCAGTGGGGCAGTTATGAGTACCAATTCCCCATGTAAATTTTGGCTACCACTACAGATACTGGAGAAACTATTGCTGGCCGCTTTTAGTTCAATTATTTTTCTTGATAACTGAAGTAGGTGGATTTTAGGTAAATTCTAACAGTTAAAAAATCCTGTTGGCACCTAGTGTAGTCCTCTCATGTAAGCTCTCGTCTTTTATCAACATTCCCTAAATGACTTCGGCCACCTCATCAATGAAAACATTGGTAAAAAGGGAAGATACATCTAAACTTACAAGATTGTCATCCCATGCCAAATATTCACCTTGAATATGCTTGATAAATTGCCCAGAACATAGGCCCTTGTATTGCCAGCTAGAGGTGGTATCAAATGTGTTATGAACTTGGAATGATTGTGGTATTGCACATATACAAGACACAATTGACATTAGGGGTGCCTATTAACACAACTGTTTCTCCTGACAATCTCAATCATGTGGGGAATAGTTGTCGATGATGATCCCACCAGAATAAATCAGTCTTTCTCACAGTAAATAATGTAAGGGTTTTGGTATTATTCACCTCGCTCTCTGTGATCGGTATTGAGAGCATATAGCACAGTTAAACATAAACTCAAGTAACTTCTTAGATAATCCTGTGCCACCAAATTGTTTGTCTGGCTCTTTGTCTATACTTGAGAATGCCCTGGTGTCCTTAATGAAAATAGTTCAGAACGTCTTACTGGAATGCTTCTGGAATCGCTAAGTGACTTCACTTAGGAGTAGTGCAGTTTGCACTGACAGCTCTGCTGCAATTGAATGATATTTCTTCGAACCGCAACTATTCTGCTCTTATCTGGCAAGTCCACAAAGCAGCATGTCACTATGATCTTACACACTCTGTCCTTCTGCTGCTGCTGATTTTTTTATCTCCTCCAATACCTTTTTCGCAAGGGGGGGAATCGACCATTTTGTGGGGGTTTTCCTTCCTTTTTTCCTTCTTCCATCATTCTATACCTTCACTATTAAATTAGCTGCATTTAAGTTTCAACATTTTATTGTCAACCATTCTTGAGTTATGATACTTTTTATCCTCCCATTTCATTGCAACTCTGCGCGATGAACAAGAAAAAGCCTGAATAAACGCAGTAAGTTGGATTGTTCATAATATAATAAGCGTTCATGGCCAAGACTTGAAACTTGGCTAAAATATCGCTCAGTCATTTCTGCGCTATCTGCGCAAAGTGGGGTACAAACGTCTGCACCTGCGCATGCCACGTTCTTTTCTCAGTTCCCAACTTTGATCGAACCTCTGTGTGATTCTAGTGCGATTCTAAAGCTACTATCATGCACTTTTCAAACTGATTTATTATGAAATGTAATTTCATGTAGTGACATCACATGATACCGTGTAACTTATTCAATTTTTGTGTATAGTAAATAATTTTTATATATTATGAAAGCACTTGCATTACTCCCATTTATAACCAATCCAGTCATTTTCTGATGAGATATAGTCAGTCTGACAGCATAAAATGAAATTGGGGGTGTTGGGGGGAATAAAAATTAAAAAATAAAACAAACTATTCAAAAGACGTATCTGTGATCACTCTAATATTACCATAAATAGCAAGTGTTGAAGACCTGTGGTTCGGGTACAGGAGCGCATCTAAACATTTTAAGGCCAGTATGGCCCATTTTTTTCTTCAAAAAACTCGCACCTCTTTCAAGGGCCATAACTCCTGAACTACACTCCCTATGCCAGTGATTTTATGCTCAAAAGATAGATCTCTCTTAGTGCTTCAAAACAACATTAAAAAAGTGAGGATAGGGTCTGTATACAGTGTGTGACATGCAGAAAAGCTGGGGAAAGTGAGAAAAATCAACCTTAAAACCCTACAAAGCCTAGCTAAAAAAATTAAACAGCTATAGCTTCCAAAACTCTTGGTAATATTGCTTAGACACTAATGAGTGATTTAATAGAATTAAATAGTGCTTGCTAAGTGCACTACCAGCTGTACAATTGGCTGCGTGCCAGCGCTTTTAATTGCCACTAAGGACAGTTGTGAATAAACTTATAACTTGGAAGTGCTTATAGCTACTACTTAACTAACTCTATTAAATCATAGAGCAAAGACAGAGCTATAAAATGATATATAATTAAGTAGGTACACACTAATTTTTCTTAGAGATATCCTTCTTTGAAATTCAAAAAGGCTCTTTTTTTGGAAATGTGGGAAATCGCTGTTGAAGTTGGACTATATACTTTCAAGGGGAGACAATGGTATTTTTTAATATATTTTTTTTAACTTGTGATTACAACTTTAGAGCTCCGTAGATTCTGCAACCTTCATGGTATAGACTTGATATATAGCTCAAAAGATAGGTCTCTCTGTGTGCTCTCTTTTGATACTAAAATATGTTTCATAGGTATAACTATAGGCAAGTTACTAGACCCTGAAGTGGAGGGACCTCAAAAACCTGCATCCCAAAGTCCCCATCCAGAATAACTCCAGATTGCTAAGTGCAAAAAAAATTGAAATTGTTACGAGTGGCTAGAGGAAGCCCTAGAGCATGCAATGACCTTTTTCATTAGGCGGTAAAAATTTATTACCTGGTCAAGCGCGCGGGTAGAAAATTGAGGGTGTTGCAATCAACGCCCTCAATTTTCCAATCAACGCCCTCAATTTTCTACCCGCGCGCTTGACCAGGTAATAAATTTTTAACGCCTAATGAAAAAGGTCATTGCATGCTCTAGGGCTTCCTCTAGCCACTCGTAACAATTTCATTTTTTTTGCACTTAGCAATCTGGAGTTATTCTGGATGGGGACTTTGGGATGCAGGTTTTTGAGGTCCCTCCACTTTAGGGTCTAGTAACTTGCCTATAGTTATACCTATGAAACATATTTTAGTATCAAAAGAGAGCACACAGAGAGACCTCTCTTCTGAGCTATATATCAAGTCCACACCATGAAGTTTGCAGAATCTACGGAGCTCTAAAGGTGTAACCACAAGTAAAAATTAAATTAAAATAAAAAATGCCCTCCTTCAATTTTTCAGTTGAATGAAGTGTAGGCCTGGATAAAATCCACCATAACTTGAGACTTGTGCTTCCTAATGTTTCCAAATTTGAAAGACAATTTGTACAGGTGTTTAGAAATTATATAAGCACACACAAAAAAAAGGTCAAATATTGAGGAAAAATGGGCCATACTGGCCTTAAAGGACCTTTTGGTTTTCCCCATGTTTCAGTCCTAGTTTATTGCAACACCATTATTCTTATGTCATTGGAAAGCACCTAGAATGAGCTACATTTTGAGACCATAATCTTTGGAAATGGATTAAGCATTAAATAGTTATGACACTTTTTTTTTTAACCCACAAAATGGTCTACTCCCCCTTGGCCCATTTTTCATCAATATTTGACCTTTTTTTTATATGTGCCTATATCATTTCTAAACATCTGTACAAATTGTCTTTCAAATTTGGAAACATTAGGAAGCACAAGTCTCAAGTTATGGTGGAGGCCAACACTTCATTCAACTGAAAAATTGATGGAGGGCATTTTTTTAATTTATTTAATTTTTACTTGTGGTTACACCTTTAGAGCTCCGTAGATTCTGCAAACTTCATGGTATGGACTTGATATATAGCTCAAAAGATAGGTCTCTCTGTGTGCTCTCTGTGTGCTCTCTTTTGATACTAAAATATTTTTCATAGGTATAACTATAGGCAAGTTAATAGACCCTAAAGTGGAGGGACCTCAAAAACCTGCATCCCAAAGTCCCCATCCAGAATAACTCCAGATTGCTAAGTGCCAAAAAATTGAAATTGGTACGAGTGGCTAGAGGAAGCCCTAGAGCATGCAATGACCTTTTTCATTAGGCGTTAAAAATGTATTACCTGGTCAAGCGCGCGGGTAGAAAATTGAGGGCGTTGATTGTAAAATTGAGGGCGTTGATTGCAACGCCCTCAATTTTCTACCCGTGCGCTTGACCAGGTAATAAATTTTTTACGCCTAATGAAAAAGGCTTCCTCTAGCCACTCGTACCAATTTCAATTTTTTGGCACTTAGCAATCTGGAGTTATTCTGGATGGGGACTTTCGGATGCAGGTCTCTCCACTTTAGGGTCTAGTAACCTGCCTATAGTTATACCTTTGAAATATATTTTTGTATCAAAAGAGAGCACACAGAGAGACCTATCTTTTGAGCTATATATCAAGTCTATACCATGAAGGTTGCAGAATCTACGGAGCTCTAAAGTTGTAATCACAAGTTAAAAAAAAAATCATTGTCTCCCCTTGAAAGTATATAGTCCAACTTCACAGCGATTTCCCACATTTCCAAAAAAAGAGCCTTTTTGAATTTCAAAAAAGGATATCTCTAAGAAAAATTAGTGTGTACCTACTTTAAAAGGGGGGGCTATGCCTCCAAAATTCGAGATTTCTTTTTTCCTTTTCCCCCCTTCTTCTGGCAAACAATTTTTTCCCCCATGTAACAGATCAAGAAACTACAAAGAGGACACATCTTGCATGATATTTGCCCTAATTTGGTCTATATGTTTCTCATTTCCCCCCAAAAATCTTGTTTTTTGGCCGTAAAGCTCATAATTTTGCTATACTTTACCCAAAAAAGATAATTTTTATATCACCGGATAGCCCTTCTAATTATCTATCTTTTTGTATGTGCCAAACTTTTGAGTACTCTAAGTATTAGCAAGTTATGGTGATTTGAAGTGATGCGGTTTGGGATTTTTCCTGGTATTTTCCAGTTGCCAAAGCGGTGGCCTGCCAGTGAAAAACCACTACATTTATTGATAATCTGTTCAAATGTTGCAGATAAGGGCCTTCTCTATCAGTTGACAAAATCTGGGACTTTGGTCTTGTTAATTAGGGCAGTTATGAATTGTACTGCAAGATAGATCAACTTATTTAAGGATCTTGATGTATCTTCCGAGAAAATATGTCTGCAGAGACATTCAACATATCATTAGGCAAAATAGATCAACTTATTTAGGGATCTTGATATATCTTCCCAGAATATATGTCTGCAGAGACATTCAACATATCATTAGGAACAAAGCATAAGGAAATAGGGAATAAAATGACCTGCATTCCCCCCACCCCCCTCCCCCCACACACACCCCTGGCGACTACACATGAAATCAGTTGAAACTGTTGTTGAATCTATCTACTTGCTATTTCCAAATTTTTTGAGACATAAGATGCTTCTTTCAAAGTTATGGTGGATCTACTTCATCATACATTTCTTTGACATGCAAAAACATTCAACTGTAAAGGAAAGTTCCATAACAATTTTCATCATATTTTTCTTTCTTTCATGTAGATATAGGCACAGAAAAACCCAAGAGTCATGGAAGTAAAAAAAAACAGATCAAGGAATTGCTAAAACTTGTAAAAGAACATATTTTGTCAAGTTATTTCAGTGCTAACTCAAACATTTCGTTTTCCAAACTTGGAATGCTTATTCCCACAATTAATGGAAATATTTCTTGTTGCGAGAATAACTTTAAAAGCGTTTGCTCAATTTTTTGGCTATGTATGTCATTTTAGAGCTCTTATAGTACTCTGTGATATCCATGAATCAGATTTTTGTTTACTGCAAGGATTGCCAAGAGATGGTAGTTAGAAGAGGTGGCCTCTAGTTTTTATCAGTTTTTCAGACTCTGTAAGTGTGTAACTAATCAACATGACAACATATGGTAACTTTGCTCCATGGATATCACTGAGACACTCCTTAGCAAGCCACACACCAATTATGAGTAAATGACTTCAAATCGTTAGGCAGCTAGGTCTGCCACAAATATCTTGGAGTCACCTCGATATTTCTGCATGTATTTTCTGAGAAAATTGTGTATATAGAGATATTAACACTTTATAAAAACAAACACAGAATAATAAAGACTTTGGTATCATAAATACTTGTGTATATAGACGAAAGCGGAAAAAATTGATGACAATTACAAATAGGTACAACTATTTTGTGGTTTTGACGCATAGTCCCCCCTTAATTATATATCATTTTATAGCTCTGTCTTTGCTCTATGATTTAATAGAGTTACTTAAGTAGTAGCTATAAGCACTTCCAAGTTATAAGTTTATTCACAACTGTCCTTAGTGGCAATTAAAAGCGCTAGCACGCAGCCAATTGTACAGCACTTAGCAAGCACTATTTAACTCTATTAAATCACTCATTAGTGTCTAAGCAATATTACCAAGAGTTTTGGAAGCCATAGCTGTTTTATTTTTTTAGCTAGGCTTTGTATGGTTTTAAGGTTGATTTTTCTCACTTTTCCCAGCTTTTCTGCATGTCACACACTGTATACAGACCCTATCCTCAATTTTTTAATGTTTTTTGGAAGCACTAAGAGAGATCTATCTTTTGAGCATAAAATCACTGGCATAGAGGGTGTAGTTCAGGAGTTACGGCCCTTGAAAGAGGTGAGAGTTTTTTTGAAGAAAAAATGGGCCTTAAGGTAGATTTTTCAAAGTCTATTATATGTAGGCATCTGATTCTTCCTGAAGTATCTGGTCTTCTAAATTTGACTTGGAGGTGTGGGGATCTAGAAAGTATATTTGATGTGACTAGTTAATGATCTAGTACATGATTGTGAAACAGAAATGTATCATTCTCATTCGGAACCATAACTGTACCTGGACCATTAGTTCATTCAATGTCTTCTGGCTCTTTAGTGGTACTATTAGTTATTAGTCGCTGTCTATGTGGAGGCCAGGTAATCTGAGAATCTCACACATATCCCTGTGAGGGCCAGATCCTCTTTTTTATTGGGGAATACCTTTTTCAGTTGGAGTCATAGATCTGGACACATATGCAACTGGTCTCATCTCACAACTACATTGCTTCTGTCAGTGGACTGTCCATAGCCTGAATGATGAGGCATCTGCAGACATTATGGTCTCCAGATTTGGATTCTACTATGCTAGCACAGGACTTTTTGTTAGTGCTTCCTTCCTTGACCAAGGTCTGTTCAGTGGTGGTCCCAATCTCCATTCATTCTTCTTGGAAAGAAAACCTCATAGCAGTTTTGTGGTATCTGCTAGGTGAGGTATAAACTTGTTCAGCCATGCAATGAATTCCTCCCACAGTTGTGGGTTCTTTCATCTTGACCACAGTGGCAATCTTGTCATGGTCTCATTCATTTCAGAGAATCTTTCCAATCTGCTTCACTGTGAAAATACACTTTGTAGTTTAGACATGCATCCTGTAGCCTCTGTAGCACTAGTTTTAGCCTTTCATCATGCTCCCATTGGTTCCTGTTGTAGAGCAGTACATCATAAATGAGTCACAGTGTTCCTCCAAATTAGCATGGATAGAGATATCTGTCTCTGAAAGTGTTAAGATGCCTACATAATTCCTAAGAGTTGGTGATTGAAGCAGTATAGGCAAAATGGTTCGAGAAATGCCATTAGTAATGATTCTTTTGATAATGGAATTTTCCAAACGAGCTTTGACAAAATTCATTGTCCTGTCACTTTTGCTGGTGTCTGTTCTCTTGCAGCCATCTGGTGATATTCTCAGCATGCACTTTCATTCAACGATGTCAGGTCGATGCATATTCTTTCTTTTACTTTTCACAGCATGCTCTCCATTTACATTGGGCCTAGAATTTGTGCGACTATTCATTAAGAATCTCATTACAGTACTTGCTATATATATACTAGAAGCATTGCTATAGCTATGTGAAATATATCTAAGCTTTAAGTGTTCACAAGTAGGCTTGCTTTGTGAGTTCAAGCCTAGACCAATAGCATCTGCAAGAGATAGAACTACTGCATTTGAGCACCGTATTGTAAAAAAATTCAATAAACACTAGGCACAATGACATCTAGGTTCCCTAAGCATAGGATGGTTTGGCTTGTTGGTTCTGGTGATTAGTTGGAGGGTCTGGCTTGTTTGTTCTGATCATTAGCATGACATTCATCTCCAGAGTGAAGTAGCTAGACATACTGAAGAAGGATGGCTCTCTAGCTTAAGTTTTGCAGTTAGTGTATATAATGCCTGACATTTCCACAGACACAACAAACACTTAACTTTATACGTGACAGTTGCAAAAGCATGATTCTGTCCTGTCTAGGGTGTATACTTAATATGTCTTAACTTGTGAGTTCCACTATATGGTGTTTGGCTCAGCCTTGCTGTTTGACAATTGTCAATCCAAAATTTCAACAGGATCATCATCAGAAAAGGTTTAAAAACGGGGGTGAATCCAGTAAGAGGTCCTCTCTATTCCATTGTTAGCACACTACAAAAAAAAAACTTTGCCATTTTCTAACCTAAAACTCATATGAAACACTGCAGCATGTGAGAATGAAATTGCATATCTGGAATGCTAGCTAAAGGGTGATAATTTGCTGCAGTTTTACAAAGGGAATAAATAATAATTGGTGAAGTTACTTAAAACTGCCCACGGAATTTGTGAGATTGAACAATTACTCACTTGGGATGGAAAGCACCTACTAAGTATGGGAACAAGACAGGGATGTATAATATGATAGCTGGTGATTGTTTGGACATGGAGGGTGGTTTTTTATATGCATTATTTGTTGAAAATTTGTAAGAATGCAAAGTTATCCAGTAAAATATACATTAGAAATTGACAATAGTGTGTTTTCTGATCATCATTCATTTGCAGGATTCCCACCATTTTATAACTGCTAGGACTACACAAATGCATTTTAGTTTTGGTAAAATAATCAGTGTGTGTGTATAATGCAGAATGGAAGAGTACCTGCAATGACATACGAAGTGGTTATCAGCTGAAGTCTTGGCAACTGAAGCCTTACGACAGCTGAAGCCTTGACAAATGAAAAAATTAAGCCCTAACACAAATGAAGCTTTGACAACTGAAGCCTAACCAGAACTGAAGCCATAAAGTTGAAGCGTTGATAAGTGGAAGCCTTACCACAGGTGAAGCCTTATCCCAACTGAAGCCCTGTTAACTAGGTTGGAGCAGTTCTGACTGTATTTCGCTTCTTGGCTGTAGATTTTGATCAGTTTGATAACATATGCAAATCACTCCGAGTTAACTGCCACTAGGCAAACTAGTATAAGTTTACCAGCTTTGTTCTTTCATTATTGTAACCAGCTTCTGTTAGAGGGAGGGATAATATCCTTGATTACAGACCCAATTTCAACGAGTAATACTAAGTGACAGAGAGCTGTTGAAAGATGTTAGTAGAGTATTCTTTGTAATTATGCTATATATTTATCCTTATATACATTGTAGAGGTACGAAAATTCCTCAAATAGTTTTCAATAGAATTACCCTCAAATAGTGTTGTCCCATTTACTATGTCTGAATGGCTTAGGGTTCATTGATAATATGATGCATGCACTGGTCACGCAACATGCAACACTACTTGAGGCATCTTTTTTTTAATATTGCGAACATCAAATGCAGTGTGAAGTGATGCAATGTGATGCGATGTAATCTGACATACTTGAGCTAGCTTTTAGTGTTCCTTCTCTATTTTTGTCCACAACATGTGTTGACATCATGTATGCAGATATAATTAGTCCAACATTCAAGTTCTGTGGTGTTGCAATGGTAACAGTGGCAGTGGCGATGGTAACATTTAGTATACACCAGGAAGATGTGGAAGTTGATGAAGCACTAGTAATTTCGGACTTCCTTCGACAAGAAGATTCACATTGTCCTTTCATTGAGCTTAACAAAGTAACAGCAAATAATAACTGGAAACCAACAAACTGCTATTAGATAAATGAGGACTAGCACGTTTTGTTTATAACTTTGTTCATGATCTCTTCAGTGCCTGAATCTGTTGAACACGAGTTAATTAGTGGCAAGGAAAAGGATGTGTGGCAGTGTGTAGCAGTTGGCTAAAGTAACAAGCTCATGCATAGACATACCCAAACTGATTGTGTATAAACTCCAGTTTGTTCTCCTCCTTTTTGACATTTCTACAGTATTGTGTGTACCACATTTCCCAAAATACTATAAACTCCCACTGCTTGTTTAAACCCCACACTTACACATAATATTTAAGAAAATCAGTGCTTAACTGGAAATAGAAATAAATGGCTTAATGAACGCTTAACAGCATAATTATGTATATTTCCTAAACAAAGCAAATATTCCTCATCTTTCGAATACTTGGCATAAACATTTAGATGTGAGAAGAGAATTAGTCAACTCTTCCACACTTATACACTTCATTCACTCTACCAGTTCAACTTACCCCAGGGGCAGTCATTGCATTCCATAGTTGTGGAGTTACTATATGACAGTCCAGACCGAGCAAGGTGATTGTCACAACAATGCTCCATTTTAATCATTTCAAAATCTCCTACACAGCCTGTAGCATTATAGCACATCACTTCTTCCTGGGACTTCACAACAACTGGAAATAGAGAGTAATATAATTAATGATATTAAAAAAAAAATAATATTTATCACCTCAACATTCTGTAGAAAATCTTTCAGTATTTAATTTTTTTAAATTTGTTATTAAATATGTGATAGAAATTGAGGTGGTGTTATATAATAAGTCTCTGATGTGGTCTATCTAAAGTTACTCTTTGATTCAGCAGTTCAGAGGCAAAATGCTGGTTTGATCTGCTGTATCTAAAGGTGCCCATTGATTCAGCAGTTCAGATGGCTTAGAAGTCTCTAATCTGATCGATCTTAACCCATTGATTCAGCAGTTCAGAGGCAAAAGTCTAGCTTATAAGTCTCTGATATGCTCTATCTAAAGGCACCCATTGATTCAGCAGTTGAGAAGCAAAGGACTGGGTTATAAGTCTTTTATGTGCTCTACTAAAGGAAGTCTTTAATTCAGCAGCTTCAACCAATATGTCCATCATTCCCAGCAGGCATCGCACAGCAGCCAATAGTACATGCATCATATGTAACAAAAGGTGGCTAAAAGGAAAGACACCTTCAGCCAGGGTATCAACAGCAACCAGCCAACAGGCGACCGTTGAGAAAGCCAAGAAACTGAGTAGAGAGGACATTTTGCTAAGACTGATTGGGAAAGGACGACATGGTCGCAAATGACATATCATATCACATACCATGCATGAATGCATTCAAGGCAACACGAGTCCCGAATGGTAAATCTGCACAGAAGAATCTGTATGATGTGGCTTTGAATCAACTGCTAGAAATATTGCTGTTCCTTTCAGGAGAAATGTGGCTTCCTGATCAAGTCCTTGTGGGACAACTACCAGGTGATTCTCCGTGAGCTAGAAGTAAAGACTGCAGACACGTATAGGACCAACAAGTCAAAATACCAATCTGCAGGCCCAGGAAAAAGTGATGAAGTTGCCCTCCTACGAATGATACAGATCATGGCTAGTGGGTGTAAAGTTGACATAGTCAACTTCAACGGTACTCATGAATGCAGCACATCACTGTTCAATGAAGATGAAACCATGAGAGCTGCAGGAACAAAGGCCAGTCTAGTTAAAGTCTCTTGAAGGAGGACACCAAAGTGAACACTGCTCCTGCTACCACTACAGAAAAGGAAGACGGCAGTCATAGTAGATGCTATGCATGCTTTTCGTCACTGGTCCTTCCACAGAGATGAAACATTTGGAGCTATTGCAGGGTGCTACAGAACCAATCTTCTGATAGATGTACCTGATGGCACAACCATCATACATTTCTGCTGTGTCAGATACAACTCACTGATCCTGAAGTCTTCAGACTGGCAGCATAGGTACACCCAGTCACAACCACAAAGGCAGTTTGAAATCAGTGAGCAGTACAGAGACCCTGACCCGCAGGAGTTCTTCTCTGTGTCTGCCAACAAAGCTGGACTTCTGAGCTTCCTGTGGGAGACATGGTGCCGAGAGGAGCAGCTTGCTCCAACTATAGGTTCGACCAGATTGTACCTGGGTGGTGGCTTCAAAGAAGAAACAAACAGTGTACTGCTTACAGAGAGTACAGTCACTGATGTCAATGCTTTGGAGTCCACTCAACAAGAGGCTGATACTAGGGTCATACTGCATTCTGTGTCCAGTGTCCAGAACGAGAAGGTGGACTGAGTGATCATACATGCAAATGTTACAGATATCATTGTTATATGTGTGTACTATGCTGCAACAGTGCTGAAAGATTTGCCTGAACTATGGGTTCGAACTGCACAAGAAAGTTATCTACCAATCCATGAGATTGCTGCTGCACTGGGACCTGCAAGCAGCCGAGGACTTCCCTTCATTCACAGTCTGAGTGGATGCGACATCACCAGCCTACTTAACTGGGAAGAAGGTGTGGCTTACAGCAGCAAAACAACTGACATTTTGGCATTGGAAGACTTTGCAGATGTGATGATCAGGGTCCAGCTTGGATCACAGCAGATGTTATCAACCAAGCAAAGGAGCTCATAGTCGCTGTATATACCAACAAGGGTGATGATTTCGAGGGCTCAGACCTTGGAAGGCTCAGAGTTCACAAGTTCCTAAACAACAAGTCTACTATCCTGAAATTGCTACTATCCACAGAGAATGCATTCCTACAACATCTCAAATGTGTGGCATTAGTGACAGCAATCGACAAGAGGGCTCACATTTGCAAGAAGAGAGTTTAAACTTGTGAGGATTTTGGGTGGGCCATGGATGATGGAAGCTGGTAACAGTGCAATCCATACACCCAGCGTGGCCACAGCAGATGATGCAATCAATCACCTGGGGCTGTACTAAGGTCTGAAACAGAAACTTCTCATGTGGAAAGAAAAACATAGCCTGTTATATAGGCTGCCGGTGTCAGGGATCGAAAAAGAAGTGCAGCCGTGCCCACTACACTGCCACCTTTGACAGCAGCAGTGAATCGGAAAGCGATAACTAACAGCACCTATGTAGTTTAGACTTGTGTATTTTATTAGCTATAAGGTACAAGGTACATACATTATTCACCAAAAACAATTAAATCCAGGATTGAGCGTGGATTTTGAACAATTATATATTGTTTCCCCCCTTTCTCCTAAAAATATGCTTGATATTGAGATGTAAACTGTTCAGAGAGTATTAACAATTAATTTGGTTTGTTGGAATTAAGTTTTTCCTTCAGCATTCTCAAGGAATACAAATAAACCATAATGACTAAAGGCGAGATATTCACGTATATGGTCAGAGGCTTCCGACGGATTTCCAGTAGCTTGTTGACAAGGTTGTCCATATACATTTTGTTTATACATATATAAATATACATATCACTTTTGCAGCAAACCTTTTTACAGCATGAAATGTCTGGGGGGTTTTCTTTTCAGGTTTTGCCCCCTGGGTAAAGTATTGGGAACAAGTTTTGGGTCCATGAAAAAAATAGCACTAAGGCAAATACTGCTAAACCGCATCTTCCACTAAGAACATCAACAACATCAGAATACAATACAACATGGCCATGTTTATTGAAAGCAGAATAACTGAGCAAGAATATCTGAGAGTAAGTGAATATGCCAAATGATAAACATATAGCTATATATTATATATATGTTTATGGATCCTTTTTTTCTCTCTTTCTGCCTCTGTGTGTGTTGTGTGTTTTCAACTTCTTTGTCCTTATCCTCTTCACACAGAGGGATGAGAAAAAATTAAAAATCAGGCAGCATAAGAGTTACTCAACCAATGGGCAGGAGTTTTTCCCATATCACCACGCCTTCTTTCCCCCCACTCTATAAAAAAATTAATATTTAAATTGCAATAAAGATAAGAGCAAGGATAACAGGGGTTATATATCGAATAATTAGACTGTGTTAGGAGGAGTAGAAACAGGACTTTCAAGGGATGGACACAGAGTTTCATAAGGCTAAGTGAGGATTAGGGTGCAGGAGTGATTGTCAACCATTTGGAACTGGCAAGCCTAGTGCATTAATGAGCTAATTCGTAATCTCCATTAGGATTACCAAGTCTTTAGCCCTGTTGGATTAGCTGATTGCACTATATTAGTGGTGTAGCTATGTCACTTTTGTAATATTCTAACTTGCATGCATTCAAAGATATAGGACTCTTTTGAAGTGAACAGGCTAGACTTATTCTGTCATTTTTGTTATTCCTACTTGCATGAATTCACTAACCATAGCCATGGGCATTATAGGAAATAACTTAATTAATCAGAGTATGAGAAAGAGCTTAGCAAGGAACTTATGAAGGATAAGATTATAGCTCATTTCCATTGCAATTTACATTCCTTTAAAATACAGCATACACACACACATACACACACACAAACACACACACTACACATGCACATACAAGCACACATTCACACACATACACCACACCACATGCACTCAAACAAATGTACACTCTATAAACATACACAACATAAACTCTCACCACACTAACACACTCGCACCACAAAAACACACAAACGCACCACATCCATGCATCACACACAAATCAAACATAAACACACACACAGACATACACACACACCACACCACACACACATACATACACAAATGCACAAACACCACACATCCCACACCCAAGCACACACAAGCACACACAAGCAAACACAGAATTGCACACACCATAGACATGCATACACATCATACACACACACACACGTAAGTACCACATGAGTACACAGTAACACACACCACACAAAAACAAACACTCACACACCATACACCACACAAACACACCCCACACACACAATACAAACAACACAAATACATACACTCAAACAGATCATACACCACACACTACATCACACACCATGCAATGCCTCACACTCATTAAAAACATCACACACTGCACATACAAACACACACACATACACACACATAGCTACATACATACAAACATATGACACAAACAAATATATAGAGACATTCAAATACACACCACACAAGCACACACATACCACTATAACTAATCACACACACACATTCCCACATTCGTAGACAAACACTCGCTCATGTGTGCACACCACATACACAAACAAAACAAACATACACACATCTCACAACACAGAAACTAGCATACACACCACACCCACACACACACACATAGATAAACCACACAAACACAACCTACACATCACACATCACAAAACACACACCCATACACACTCAAACACGTAATACACATACACACCACACACACACAATGGCACACACTTTCTCTCACACGCAACCGCACGCATAAATGGTACACACACACACATCACACACACACACACCACACAGGCATATGCAAACACACTCTCACACACATAAACCCCACCACATGGACTCAAACAAATACACACCTCACACACCCAACATACACTCACATGACACAAACACACTCTCACACACATCACAAAAACACACAAACACACTACATACCAAGCACCCCACATAAACCATATAAAACATACACACATACATACACACCACACCACACATACCACATACATGCACACACAAATGCTACAATACCCTACACACAAACTCACACACACAAGCACACAGCATACACATGCATACACATGCATACACACACATACACACACACACCACACAAATATAGGGGTAACACACACCACACAGAGACACATACACCTACAGACACCACACACCACAAACACTACAACCACACACCACACAAAGGCACACACAAACACACATACACACTTCACACACATACACACATATATAAACAATGACACAAACACAAAATTCATACACACATCACACAAGCACACACATGATTTTGAAACACACACACACCACACACAGTACAAAAATGTACACTCACCACACAAACACACACCCTCCCCCCACACCCCACACAAACACACGCAGACCCTCACACACATACACACCCCACACAAACACATAAATACACTTTAACAAGCACACACACGACAATCACATTTCTCACACCACACAAACAAACACAAATACACACAGCACACACCACTCAAACACACTGTCTCACACTGACATACCATAGACACATACACACATAACATAAACACACATACATCCCAGTAATCCCACAAAAACATGTAACTACACACACACACCACACTCGGCACATACAAGCACACACCGCATGCCACATCATCACACATAGTCACATACACATAAACACACATCACATAAACACTCACAAACAAACACGCATACTCAACTAACCACATAAACATGCCCACACACAAACGCATGACCTCACACACAGAGACACAACAGACATACACACTGCGCATCACAAAAAAACAAACACATAAACACACACTCCCTCACACTCAACAAGCATATACACACACCAAACACACACCACAAACACGGCCTTAGGGTATCATTAATAGCTGCAAAAGAACATCATGACTCTTTTTAAGAGCCTTTTTTATACGAAGTTCAAATGTCCTGTGGGTGTGCAGCTTATCAGGTTGGCTCTCAATGGGTTACGATTACTACACCAACAGTGTAATACTAGTAGCCCACATTGAAGACAACCCTGATGAAGTGGTGCACTCACATGAAGTTTGAAGTTGATTGCATTTTTGTTAGAAGTTCCTGTAGGTGTGCAGCTTATCAGGTTGGCTCCCAATGGGTTACCATGACTACACCAACAGTGTAACACTAGTAGCCCACATGGAAGACAACCCTGATGAAGTGCTGCACTCACAGGATGTTTGAACTATTTGTTACAAGATAAACCCAGAGAGAATAGAAAGTGTGTCCGATATGTCTAGTAGATATCTTTTTTCTGGCAGTATCATATCTTGCATGGGAAGTATTGGGAACAAATTTTGGGTCCATGAAAAAGTAGCACTAAGACAAAAACTGCTAAACCCCATCTTCCACTAATAACATTAACAGCATCAAGACTACTTGATACAACATGGCCATGTTTATTGAAAGTAGAATAACTGAGCAAGAATATCTGAGAGTAAGTAAAGATAAACATATAGTAGTATAATTATGTGTTTATGGATACTTCCTTTCTCTCTTTCTGCCTCTGTGTGTGTGTGTGTGTGTGTTTTCAACTTCTTTGTCCTTATCCTGTTCACACAGAGGGCTGAGAAAGAATGAAATCAGGCAGCATAAGAGTTACTCGACCAATGGGCAGGAGTTTTTCCCATATCACCATGCATTCTTTCCCCCACCCGGCCTACACCCCTATCCAAAATATTTTTCTTTAAATTGCAATAAAGATAAGAGCAAGGATAACAGGGGTTATATATTCGAACAGGGGGAATAATTAGACTGTGTTAGGAGGAGTAGAAACAGGACTTTCAAGGGATGGACACAGAGTATCAATAAGGCTAAGTGAGGATTAGGGTGCAGGAGTGATTGTCAACCATTTGGAACTGGCAAGCCTAGTACATTAATGAGCTAATTCGTAATCTCCATTAGGATTACCAAGTCTTTAGCCCTTGAATTAACTGATTGCACTGTATTAGTAGTGTAGTTATGTCACTTTTGTAATATTCTAACTAGTAAACCATAGCAAAATATGATAGGACTCTTTTGAAGGGCACAGGCTAGACTTATTCTGTAATTTTTGTTATTCCTACTTGCATGAATTCACTAACTATAGCCATGGAAATTATAGGAAATAACTTAATTAATCAGAGTATGAGAAAGAGCTTAGCAAAGAACTTTGTAATGATAGATTATAGCTAATTTCCATTGCAATTTACATTCCTTTAAAATACAGCAAATACACACCACCATACACATACACACACACAAACACACACACTACACATGCACATACAAGCACACATTCACACACATACACCCCACCACATGCACTCAAACAAAATGTACACTCCATAAACATACACAACATACACTCTCACCACACCAACACACTCACAACACAAAAACACACCAACCACCACATACCATGCATCATACACAAATCAAACATAAACACACACACAGATATACACACACACCACACCACACACACACTACACACTACAAACACAAATGCACAAACACCACACATCCCACACCCAAGCACACACAACACACACAGAATTGCACACACCATAGATATGCATACACAAAATACACTCGCACACAGAAGCACCACATGAGTACACAGTTACACACACCACACCAAAACACACACTGAACCGCCACACACCACACAAACACAGTCACACACCACACACAATACAAACACAGTCACACACCACACACAATACAAACACACAATTACATACACTCACACAGATCATACACCACACACTACATCACACACCATGCAATGACTCACACTCACTAAAAACATCACACACTGCACATACAAACACACACACATACAAGCACATAGCTACACACATACAAACATATGACATAAACAAATACATAGAGACATTCAAATACTCACCACACAAGCACACACATATACTCTCTCTATCACACACACACTTACACAAGCATACACAAACTCACCCACACACACACACACACTCTCTCACCCATACACACAACAGGCAAAAAAAACATGCACACTCTGTCATGCACACACACCACACACCTAACACAATACAAATAAACCCACATATACACACCATACACACAATCTCACACTCACACTCTCTCACACACACACACCACACACATAAAACACACACACAACACACACATAAATATATATATATATATACTAACACCAAACAAACAAATAAACACAAACATTAAAACTAAACCACACAAACACCACACACACTACAAAAATACACACACATACACATCACACACCATACCACCACACACTGTCACACATATACATATACACACAACACAGCACACACATTCCCACATTCGTACACAAACACTCGCTCATGTGCGCACACCACATACACAAACAAAACAAACATACACACATCACACAACACAGAAACAAGCATACACACCACACACACACACACAAATAGATAAACCACACAAATGTAACCTACACATCACACATCAGAAAACACACACCCCTACACACTCAAACACGTAAAACACATACACACCACACACACACAATGGCACACACTTTCTCTCACATGCAACCGCACAGATAAATGGTACACACACACACACATCACACACACACATCACACAGGCATATGCAAACACACTCTCACACACATAAACCCCACCACATGCACTCAAACAAATACACACCTCACACACACTACATACACTCACATGACATAAACACACTCTCACACACATCACAAAAACACGCAAACACACCACATACCATGCACACCACATAAACCACACATAAACATACACACATACATACACACCACATACATCCACACACACCACACCACATACCACATACATGCACACACACACACACAAATGCCTAAACACAAACTCACACACACAAGCACACAGCATACACATGCATACACAACATACTCACGCATACACATACACACAACACAAATATAGGGTGTAACACACACCACACAGAAACACATACACCTACCGACACCACACACCACAAACACTACAACCACACACCACACAAAGGCACACACAAACACACATACACACAACACACCCATACACATATAGACAATGATGCAAACACAAAGTTCATACACATATCACACAAGCACACACATGATTTTCACGCACACACACACACACCACACACAGTACAAAAATGTACGCTCACCACAAAAACACACACCCTCTGCCCCCACACCCCACACAAACACACGCAGACCCTTACACACATACACACCCCACACAACACATAAATACACTTTCACAAGCACACACATGACACACACATATCTCACACCACAAAAACGAACACAATTACACACTACTCAAACATGCATGCACACAGTCCACACTGACATATCATACACACATACACACATACACACATAACATAAACACACATACATCCCAGTGATTCCACAAACACATATACATGTACAACTACACGCATATACTACACTAGGCACATACAAGCACACACCGCATGCCACATCTCTCACACAGTCACACATACACATAAACACACATCACATAAACACTCACAAACAAACACGCATACACAACTAACCACATAAACATGCCCACACACAAATGCATGACCACACACACACAGACACAACACACAAACACAGACATACACACTACACATCACAAAAAACAAACACATAAACACACACCCTCACACTCAACAAGCATATACACACACCAAACACACGCGTCAGACACGGCCTTAGGGTATGCAAAAGAACATCATGACTATTTTTAAGAGCCTTTTTTTCTACAAAGTTCAAATGGCATGTGGGTGTGCAGCTTATCAGGTTGGCTCCCAATGGGTACCATTACTATACCAACAGTAGTGTAATACTAGTGGCCCACATGGAAGACAACCCTGATGAAGTGCTGCACTCACAGGAAGTTTGAAGTTGATTGCATTTTTGTTAGAAGTTCCTGTAGTTGTGCAGCTTATCAGGTTGGCTCCCAATGGGTTACCATGACTACACCAACAGTGTAACACTAGTAGCCCACATGGAAGACAACCCTGATGAAGTACTGCTGCACTCACAGGGAGTTTGAAGTGGATTGCACTATTTGTTACAAGACAAACCCAGAGAGAATAGAAAGTGTGTCCGATATGTAATAGAAGACTAGTAGATATCTTTTTTCTGCCAGTATCATATCTTGCATGGGAAGTATTGGGAACAAGTTTTGGGTCCATGAAAAAAATAGCACTAAGACAAAAACTGCTAAACCCCATCTTCCACTAAGAACATCAACAACATCAAGACTACTTGATACAACATGGCCATGTTTATTGAAAGTAGAATAATTGAGCAAAGAATATCTGAGAGTAAGTGAATATGCTAAAACACACACACACATCACACACACACACACCACACAGGCATATGCAAACACACTCTCACACACATAAACCCCACCACATGCACTCAAACAAATAAACACTCCACACACAAAACATACACTCACATGACATAAACACACTCTCACACACATCACAAAAACACAAAAACACACCACATACCATGCACCCCACATAAACCACACATAAACACGCACACTTACATACACATTCACCACACCACACATACCACATACATCCACACACAAACACACAAATGCCACAATAACCTACACACAAACTCACACACACAAGCACTCAGCATACACATGCATACACAACATACACACACATACACACACAACACACAAATATAGGGTGTAAAACACACCACACAGAAACACATACACTCACAGACACAACACACCACAAACACTACACCCGCACACCACACAAAGGCACACAAAAAAACACACACACACAACACATACATACACACATATATAAAAATTACAAACACAAAGTTCATACACACATCACACAAGCACACACATGATTTTCACGCATACACACGCACTACACACAGTGCAAAAATGTACACTCACCACACTAGCACATCCCTCCCCCGCACCACGCCACACAAACACACACACACTCTTACACATTTACACACCTCATACAAACATAAATACACTTTCACAAGCACACACATCACACATACACACCTCACACCACACAAACAAACACAAATACACACAGCACACACCACTCAAACATGCATGCACACACTGTCATCCCACTGACATACCATACACACATACACACATAACATAAACACACATACATCCCAGTGATCCCACAAACACATATAACTACACACACACACCACACTTGGCACATACAAGCACACACTGCATGCCACATCATCACACACAGTCACATACACATAAACACGCATCACAAACACACAACAATAAACACTCACAAACAAACACACATACACAACTAACCACAGAAACATGCCCACACACAAACACACGACCCCACACACAGAGACACAACACACAAACACACACATACACGTTACACATCACAAAAAACAAACACATAAACACACACACCCTCATACTCACCAAGCATATACACATACCAAACACACACCACAAACATGGCCTTAGGTTATGATTATTAGCATCAAAAGAACATATTATGATTACTTATAAGATATTTTTCTACGAGTTCAAATGTCCTGTGGGTGTGTAGATTATTAGGTTGGTTCTCAGTGGGTTACAATTACTCCACCAGAATAATTGCCATATTATTGCCTTGATGTTGTTGATGTTCTTAGTGACATAGTAAGGGGAACTAATGGTCTGTCAGTTTTTGTCTCAGTACTTACGTTGTCATGAACCATGTTCCCAATACATCCCATGCAGGATATAATACTGCCAGTAACAAGATATCTACTGGTATTATATTACATATGGGACATACTATCTATTCCTCTTTGGGTTTAACTTGTAACAAAATCAACTTCAACCTTCCTGTGAGTGCAACACTTCATCAGGGTTGTCTTCCATGTGGGCTACTAGTATTACACTAGACATTGTTCTTCCTGAACTCTTTGTCTTACTTATGATTTTGAGTTTCTTTCATGATAGAACTCAACCTAATGTCTTTCTTTTTTCCATTTCCTTTGTATGTTTAATATTTTCAGCCTATGCTTGAAAACTACACCTTCCAAAGGCTGGTTGAATGGTGTCAAGCACTTCTGTGTTTGTTACTCAGTACTATCCAGATAATATTCAACGCTCTAAAACTTCATTTCATTTTCTTCACGTCTTCTTTCTCTACTTTGTATTGAAACATCCATTTCCATAGAGAAATACTGGAAACAAATGTATTTACCAGAGTAGCTTTGGTAACCCTTTGAGATTGAGATCCCCTCTACTTGTGGTTGTTGAATCCATGCCAGTAGGAATGTAGTAAGGATGCCATCAACCACAATACTAATGAGAAATGCATCATTAGATAGTCTACCAGCAAACATAATAATTATCATGAGAGTGGACACTGGTTCTACCCCAGGTCCTTGTCACACTTTTAACTCCTTGCATTATTGCTTCATTTTGAACAAATTCTGTTGCAAAAGGTAGTTTAGAAACAGACAGCAGAAAACTGGAAGCATTCTTGTGGTAAGCAGCTGTTGCCCTGTCTTAGGCAGAAAACCCCTTTATATCTCTGATAAGTGATCCGTTAATATTTTGGGACAATGATGTCCATACTATCAAATTCTCAGTTGGCGAAGTAACTTTCTCGATAGACAAAATTCCCACTAGAGGTTTCAGCTAGATGCTCTAGACTTTTTCAGGAATAAATGACATGTGGGCATGGGAGACACTACAAAACCTGCAATCCACCTCCAAGATGTGAGCTCCATGTACTGTTCAAAGTGAAAAAAATGAATGAAAGCCATTCATCGCTTCAATAATTCTTCGGATTCAATTATTTGAAGTCTCTATTAGGTAAGTGGTATTGTTGATGTACTAGCTAGTTTGGTTTCAATAAAAGACAAATAATACTTTTTAACTCACTCTCTCTCTAGCATCATGTCTAAGGATATTTAGTTAAGCTCTAGTATTACAAGTAATTAATTTCTGGCAAAACATCTCCATGCTATATCCTAAATCATTTATTGCATTCAGCTAGAGCTATAATAGAGATATTGTATGTGTTTGTCAAAGACGATGTCGGATGACCAACTGTAGGCTACATTATTTCTGCAACTGCAGTACTTTACTACTAGACTATCTGCTTTTTATGACTGTCTACTTTTTATGACTGTCTATTGTGGACACAAGACAGAAAGGACCGAGAGAAATACTAGTACCAACTCAGTATTCAGTTTGGATGAAGTGGAGGTTCTTTGGGAAGCATCCCTTACCTTAGGACTCGATTAATATAAATGAACATTGAGGTATATACTCTGTTATAGCAACTCTGACGTAACTATGTTCATGTTCATATTTATGAAAGCGCACTCACTCCTGCACCCTCACCTCACTTGGCCTTATGGCACTATGATGGGTTTATCTTGGAAACAAAATATGCAATCAACCTCTCAAACTTCCTGGGAGTGCACCACCTCATCAGGGTTTTATTTTTTAGTTATACACAACCAATAACAGAATAAAAAGTGAATTCAATTTTAAGGAAGTCTACTATCTTGCACACCTAACCACCAATATTTAATATGTTTTAAGACATACCAGGTATATTACTATTCTAACTAATATTTTGTGCATAGTAGGTGTGCGGAAGAAGTTATGGGTCATTGAAAATATGCATGAAGGCAACATCTGCCTAAAATTTAGGTTCACATCTGACAATGAGCATCATCATTAAGTTAAACTGGGCCAACCAGACATGCCTATAGGTAGCAGGATAGTTGAGTAGGAGTATAAACTGTAATCTTACACAATGAAAGCTGGTTGTTGTGCAAAACCCATGTTAATCACCTACATTTAGCAACTACCTACAATACTTTACTGTTGGTTCCAGCCTCTATTTAATAGATCGTGACTGTGACTTCTCCTGCTCAAAAGCACAAAAGATATGATATCTGCATACAATATTTTCCAACAGCACTGCCAACAGTTCACCATCCTTCTACATAGCTAACCTAGTATGTACACATGGCAATCCATACCTACATAATGTTTAGAAAAGCATAGAATTTGCTAAGCAGGTGCTCTTTCCTCTGTGAAAACTACAGCATAAGGTATATAGTAGTTGCCAAGGTACCATGTTGGAGATTATGGCAGGTTTTTGTTATGGCAACAATAACCATTCATGAAGATTTTCTAATTGTACTTATGCATCCCACAACAGTTTAGCCTTGCTTCTGGATTACCACCTGACATGAGTGCATTAAGTATATCAAAGATATTATGTCTGGCAATAGCCAGTATGTGCATACAAAAATTATATACATGTGTCCAAACCAAAGAGTGGTAATGTTGTATTTGATCAAAGCAAAAATGCAAATTTTTATTTTATTAATTGTGGCCGACAAAACCACATCAACAAAATATTAGCTGCAGATTGTAACAAATTGCCATAGCTTCCAGAAAAAATCCACCTAGGTGTGGATTTGTATCACTAGCTAAAGTTATTTTATGTGTGTGTAATGGAGGAAATCGGCTATTAAATATTAGAGTGACATTTATTTGAATTACAACTAGCTCAATAGTTGGCGGAGTTGGCGGAGTTGGCGGAGTTGGCTCAGCTGGCTACAGCAAGATACACACAGTAGTCACTATTTTAAATATGTTAACTTATATCTAGAATCTAGCCAGCAAGGTGCGTTATACTCACTCACCAATAGAGAACAGAAGATGAATGATCAGTAAAATATAAGCCATGTCTTCCACCTTCTTCCTGCAGATTGGGGAATAGGGAGGAGTAGCTGGACTGATTGTATGCTAGAGTTGCAATAAGAGTTTCTAACAACAGATTACAAGTCAGCTATCACTCTTTCTAGACACAGATAAGCTAGACTAAATGTCCATCCTCTCAACTACAGGTAGTGCTAGAGAATAAGGTAACAGAGGGGAAGCAACAGATTTAAAGTGGTCAGGCCAGGAAGTGGCTATGGCTTCATTACTGTAATAATTTTATTACTTTTTTTAAGAATTTGTCAAAATATAGAAGAGTTTGGTTTGAAGAACTATTAAATTTTTATTTTACCACCAGAAGTGTCTACAGGTACAAATACAGACATTGTTCACCAAAACATGGCTAATTGTCTTAGCAGGAATTTTTTTAAGCTGCACTTGCTTATTTCTGGCTTGAAGTGGCCTTAAACAATGAAAGAAATATTTTAAATGGATGAAAATCACAACTGCTGGCTTAAACCATTTCTTATTGGTCTTTACTGCTGTTTCTAGAAATTCTTCTTCAGAGGAAAGCTTCACAGGCATCTATGCTTAACTGGAATCGCTTTGAATCCCTATGCTCTTAAAAATTGACCTGCTCCTGAATAACTATCTTTGATGTTTTTTTAAAATTATTCTGCTATGTAGCTAGTTGTTTACCTCAATGGAACTGGAACTGATTTTATACAAAACTGCAGCTTTTTATATTGCATTCTAGGTATGAACATTTTGTAATGTTTATTTTTGACCAAAAGTGGCAATTCTTATAAAAAACATAGGATCGGTAGTCAATCAGTTAAAAGCATAATCTCATTGTTCAGGAAAGACAAACTGGAAGTGAAGTCCTTATTTTTCATCGCACACACATACAGGGGTTCCTCGCACCTTTTTAATACTGAGATCATTAACTTCATTTAGCTAGGGCAATGGGTAACTATGGCTACAGCATGTCATAGCTAGGAAGTGCCGGTAAAAGCAATCTGGAAGTTCTGGCTAAACATTACCACTTTTTTTAAAACATGAATCAATTGTTAAGTAAATACAAATGGTTAAGCATTCTCTATTAATTGATCATGGCTGTTGAAATAAATTATTGTGTCGATATTTGTACACCCCAATGTTATTCCTCAAACCCCCCTAGGAACATCCATGACACTGGGATAGAGGCCAAAAATGAGCTATATCAACCAGCACATTATACGTCTAGCTCATAGAGCCTAGGAGGTCACATGTCTCTTGGAGGTTGGTTGCAAAAAGACCGAGCTTACAACAGACTGTCACTGAGATACATGCTTGTAAATGTTGCTCCTCCATTCAATACTCTGCTAGCCAGCAAGAGTGTAAAGTACTTCAGGTGAAGAACTCCCAGCCACTAGAAGACTACCTATTTAGACAGCAGCATTCCCAACGTTATTCCAGAAGCACATAAACATGTAATGTACAAGATATGTGCATGTACAAAAGGATATAATATGTTATCCTCAAGAAGTATTTAACTGTTCAAGTTTCTCTTTGAGTCCAAGTTTTATACTAAGTTAAGTAAGTGATGCTTTTAAAAATGCATTTGAACCAATCCAATCATTAGGTATTCCTATTATGTTGCCTCTGGAGGCATGGATTCTTCATGATGTGAACTTATCAAACACCTCATCTTTAGCATATGTTGTATACCACTGGTGGTAGAGCCTATCTTGAAGAGATGATAATATGACCGCTGCAGGTCTGTTTCTTGGATGCCGATGAGTTTAAATCTCCCTACACAGTGATTTGCATCAGTATTATAGGCTAGTAATAAAATGTGAGGGAGTTAGCTGTGTATGTTTATGAATAAGCTTGTTGCAACCTGCCTATGTGTTGGAGCTTTAATGATACCACCAGAGTTCCATGCAAGCAATCTTTTCAAATTATTCTCTACCGCTTGCTTCTCGGGTGGAATATTGATTAGCTGCCCAATTCCAAATTCATTGAGGAGATATTAACTCCACTAAGGTAATTGGATCAGTGATGCAATATTCCCTGGAGTGACAAATTCCTGGGCTCTAGCATGAGGCTAACATTGTTATTGCTGATCTATGGAAGTGTTTGGGAGATGTTCAGCTATAAACTAAGCTGAGCCACCGCATCAAGTAGAATTTCTTGAACACCAGAGAGCTATTAAGTGTGAATAAGCCCAATTAGATCACGAATGTGAGAAGGCAGGGGAGCAGATAAGACTAATACTTTTGTGGCAGAGAAAACAGAATTTCAGCATAGTTTAAGTGATGATTCAAGACTTCTAGAATTTGAGCCTGGAAAAATTGTAGCATCTACAACCTTAAACCTAGATAGTGGAGCAAGTATGATCCGACCAAACCCTCCAGGGGTAGAGGGAGGGCGGGGAGGAATTGTCACCGAGTGCCCTATTAATAGCCCCAGGCGTTGCTATTACTGCTCACCCTTGAGGTAAACTAATAGACCTTGCTGGTGAATTCACTTCCATGATCCATGCATAGAAGACCACACCCATGCCTACTTGGGAGAGGACCACTTCCACTGTGCTCCTCTCCCAATTAGGCATCTAGTAATATGACTGCAGTTATACCTAGTGGAGGTATAATTACACCGCATCTAGCTGGACAATGGTCACTGCGGAATCTGGTGAGGTGGACGATGGGTCCTTATCATTGGTTTTGTACGACTAGCTATATACCTGCCAAAAAATATAGGAATATCATATAGTTACCTGTTTAACAGCCAGCTTTCATGGTATTGAAACTTCCCGTCAATGCACCTATTTATCAGGGCTGTCTTCTATGTGGGATACTAGTATTACACTTACAGGATATTTTAAGTTACAAAAGTCTGGAAAGGTAACCCTGTTAGGGCATAGTTCATTATGATGTATGGCACTATGGAGAGCTGGTATTGATGTCTCCACCATGCATAGCTACACGGTTACCTTGGAATGTGATATGTAACATTATATACTGTACTGACACACCATCTTCTCCCTACACATTTGTATGTCTCACACATTCTTACACCCTCATACACATACATACACATACACACACGTGCACATGCATGCACACACATGCACACACACAATTGCTGACTGTATGGACACAAATTTGAGAATATTTATTTAGCACCTTGATTGTAAAAATTAGCGGTTGAAAGATGCTCAACAAATGATATAATGTTATAGTGAGTGTAACTGTGAGTGGCAAGACTTGATCATGTGCCACCCCCGACATATAGCAACCACACTAACCAACCATGTACCTTCTCCCAAGCCTTGGACCCTGCCATATAGTAACCACTATCAAACCACACCACTTCTTGCATCCCTGAAATATAGACACACTCACCAACCATGCCTAGTCATGCTCGCGACATAATTATAGTAACCATACTAACCAATTTATCTAATTCCCCATGGTCTACTTGGGTACAGTGTTCTTTCTATTTTTATAGAAGTCTTCCAATATAAACCTTTATCTTACTTTATTTGCATTCTTATGATATCACCTGTTTGAAGATTAGTATAATATAATTATTATGGTTACAAAAAGGTCCATTGGTTAATATATGTGACAAAAATGTGGTATTAAATATTGGATTGAAATGTAAAAAAATAAAGAAAAGAATAATTTGCTAATGTAGACTGTATATAATATATTGAGAAGTATTAAAATCATGACATGACAAAGGAGTGTTTGTGGCCTGCATTGCTAAATCCTTGGTTTCTTTGATAAAAACAACCACTTGTTTTTAAATAGAAAAAAATTTGTCTTGTTTTTTTGTTTTTTCCCTCTATAAACTAGCCACCTTTAAGAATAACCCCTCAACTAACCATATTATATTTCACAATGTTTGTTACATATGTACTACACATTGGGGAGTGTTCTTGGACTGCCTATACCGATTTTAAACCGGCTTTAAAATGGCAGACAATAATAACTTCCTTGTAGCTTCGTACTGTATCATAACTGGTGAATTCATAACACAAAATATTTCAAGCAGTTCTTAATTCTTTGCAACTGTAGTTTATGTGAGTCTCAAAAATCTCTAAAAACCATGAAATTCATTTACAGGAACTTGTATCTGTCTAGCTGATTAACGACATTGAAGACCCTCAGATAATCAAGATATTTCATATTTTGCTGATTATTGGGTCTTTGCTTGGCTCAGTTGTTGCAATGTATTAGAAGGTTTTGAATTATTCATATTAAAATTATAGAAACACAGACACAGACAGATTCAAGCCATGTTATTTTTACAGTTTTTGGAGCTCCCTGTTCACTACTTTCACAAAAAGAATTCAAGGTATGCTTGAAGTGTTTTGCCTAAATTTCTTGAAAAACATGGTTAATTATTAACAGCACAGACCTTGGGCAAGGCTAAGATGTGTTTATGTCTATGATCACAAAGGCATGTATATATTCTTTTGCTATTATTATAGTTCTGGAGATTTAATGAGAACTTCTTGTGGGTGACTGGTTGACTATAAGAAATAAGACATCAAAAATATACAAATATTATTGTATTGAGAAGTCAAAACAGAAATGAAACAAGAATTAAATGTAGACAACAAATATTTAATATAGTGAAGAGTAATATAATAAATCTGTATTATATTTGGATATATTTATATATATATATATATATATATATATAAAGATGTTAGTAGTCTACATGGTAAATGCTTGTTTCATATCTATCGTACAGAGAAATATATCCACAATTTAAACGTAGTTTGCCTGGTTGTGTTGAAGGCCTGTGCCTGTAATATTACCACAAGATTAAGTTTCTAGGTAAAACAACTGATATTGCAGCAAGACATGTAGCATTAAGATTTTCTGATGGCAATTGTTTACCAATTATTGTGTGTAAAGTTACTGGAAATTTGAGGTCTATTGATAGCAAAATTGTAACATTTTTGTACTCGGGTTATATATTTGATATTATGATAGACATGATATATACCACAATGATCGAACTCTAGTTTTTTTTAATTTGAACACTGAATATTTAAAAACTTCATAATATTTGTATATTAATGTAAAAACCTCTATCAATTTCTTTAAATAAACTCTCAATGAACTCTCAGTCGACATAATAACATTACAATAACCTTTACAATAATCAAATTGAAATTGTATTCTGCTATATTACTATTCAGAGGATTCAGACTCTTTGTAGGGTAGCAGCGCTGTAAAAAGAACTCTTTGGCTGCGAAGGGATTTACCCAGGTGATTTCCCCTGTATGCGGAGGGAATCACCCGTTTTTGAAATCACCTGATATTTAATTGTTTTTGTTTTGTATTTTTGAGGTTTGTTTAGGTGAGCATACGAGTGATATTCTGACTATCTCCTAACTTTCTACCCAACACCAGGCTAGAAGAACCTTTTGAGATGGCAAGACAAGTGAAGCTAGACTCCAAGTAAGTCTTATGTGGATGAGCTAACCAGTTTGTTACATAGGTGCTCGAAGTTGATAGTTTTAGCTAGGTCACTAGGTAGTTGTATATAGGTAATCTTTTTAGGTAGCACACTCGAGGTAGCCAGCTGTAGGTAGCTAGCTGTAGGTCATCTTATAGTTAGCGCTCGAAGTAGGCAGTTGTAGATCATATTTATATAGCTTAGCTAATTATTATTAGTAAAGTAAATAATTGTAGGTCATCTTTGGGTAGCAAAGTATCTAGCTGTCGAGGTTTAGTAGTTTAGGCCATCTTTATAGCTAGCCAAGTAGCTAGCGCTTCAAGTGTATAGGCAGTTTTAGCTGATCTTTATAGCTAGCAAATTGGCTAGCGTTTGAAGTTGGCAGTTTTAGATGATCATTATAGCTCGCAAATTAGATGGCGTATAGGCAGTTTTAGCTGATCTTTACAACTAGCAAATTAGCTAGCGTTTGAAGTTGGCAGTTTTAGATAGCCAAGTAGCTAGCGCTTGAAGTGTATAGGCAGTTTGAGCTGATCGCTAGAGCTTGAAGTTGGCAGTTTTAGATGATCATTATAGTTAGAAAATTAGATGGCGCTTGAAGTGTATAGGCTGATCTTTATAGCTAGCAAATTAGCTAGCGTTTGAAGTTGGCAGTTTTAGATAGCCAAGTAGCTAGCGCTTGAAGTGTATAGGCAGTTTGAGCTGATCTTTATGGCTGGCAAATTAGCTAGCGCTTGAAGTTGGCAGTTTTAGATGATCATTATGGCTAGCAAATTAGCTAGAGCTTGAAGAAGGCGGATGTAGCTGATACATAGCCAGCAATAGCTAGCATTGGAGGTAGCTAGTAGACTACCAAGCAAACCAAGTTGTTCTATAGCTAGTGCTAGTATATATTTCAGCTCAGCTAGCTTTGGATGATCTACCAACTGTGCTATCATCATGGATAGTACTCAGAATGGTCACAGCTCTCTTGTCCATCCATTTCAAGACATGGACACCATTTGTACTTACAGACTCTTTTTCATTTTGTCTTTGGCCTTGATACATGCAGGTCCCCCCTCCACTCCCTGTTCACCAGAACTGTACCAAATGCACCAAAGCCACTACTTTTTAGAGTGAGTACAAGTGTATATATCATATTATTGTGTGTATACTAAAGTCTCCTCACCTACATACACCTTCCAACTATAGGTATATCCACTAGAGCTGTCTGCCAGGACATAAGCTTTCGTACCCCACTTTGTGGGCTTCATGCTTCATGGACAAGCTGGATGAACCAGACCCTCCCCTTGAATCAATTGGATTCAAGGGGAGGGTCTGGTTCATCCAAATTGCTGTCTATGAATCAATTGGATTCATCGACAGCAATTTCTCTTCCAAGCTGGTATGATTGTCCACGCTCATGGCTATAATGAGGGCAATGAACCTCTTTATCTCGCTAACTGTGCCAAGCTTTCCTATCTCTCATTCTAGATCGAGGAGGTAGGAGGTAGGTCTTGATTTGAAGCTATAAATTGGTCTGCTTACAAATTTGTTTCCTCCACAATTCTCCTTAGGATAGTGTCATCGAGAAAAAGCTGAGCAAAGTCAACGGGCGCTTTTCCTTCCATATCAACTGCGCAACCAGATGTCTGACTGAATGAGATATCACCACTGGAGCTGCTGGCCTGGCACTGGAGCTGCTGGCACTGGAGCTGCTGGCACTGGAGCTGCTTGAACTTTCACTGGAGCTACTCCTACAACCTACTTCATCATTACACTATCCACAACATCTTCACCATCCTCCACACCCTCTTTACCATCCTCCACACCCTCTTTACCATCCTCCACACCTTCACAATAACTAACCAGGCTTTGTCCAAAGATAGTTGGGTCAGTACAAGTGAATTAAACACCGTGAGCAGCTGTACCAATAAGCAGACAATAAGTATATGCTTCGTGAGTGGCTGTACCAATAAGCAGCATCTTGCTGCGAGTCAATGAAGCATTAGTCCTTTACGGACATAATATATATGTCCACCGCAATTTTTGTCGATATGATCGGGTCTTTTAAGTCGAGAAAAATGGTTAATAGTTGGACTATTTTTATTTTTTTGGACTACAGTCATCTACTACCTTTCCTTTACATTTGTGTGAAGTCTGAAGGCTCCTGCTTGCTTCTTTGTAGGCAAGAGTGAGGTTAGAAGATTGGTGGTCAAGAAGCTTGCTGCGGAACTGCACATTGCATCGACCAAGTTCGGTATGACCTCTTGGGCTTGTCATCACTGCACAATAACTGGATGCGCAATGCGCGTCCAGTCACGACGTCGCGTCCCCACACTGACATCACTAAACCAAACGTGCATAAAAACCACTCCCCTCCAAGAAAACTGCACCCACGTCACAATGCACCGGATGGTGTTAGTTGTTCTGTTGTGGACGAGATACCTACAGACGCGAAGGAAGCATAAGCTGCAGAGGAGAAGAAGGATTTATAAATAGAAAAAGGCAATACAGTAGACGGATGGCGCTCCATGAACTCCATAAAAGAAGGCTGCGGAGGTAAAATTTTCGAAGTCTATTTTAGTATTTACTGTAGCTTGATCTTTGCCTGCTATAGGTCCTTTGATTGTGGCAATGATGGCTGGCTACCATCATCCATCTGTGCGCCAGGTTTGGTGCAGTAAGCACTGGTGGGAATCAGCTACAACTTCATAAATGATTCTGTTTCTTTGTACTCCGTCGAGTAGCTCCTGGACACTGGCATGGCTCCACACAGCTCTTGTTTCTTCATAGTTTCAGCCTGCGCCAGCGGGGTTGATCTTTTAACGCGCACCCGCGTAATGATTTAATGTTGCGGCCATCACATATATAATACAGCACGGTGTGAAACTATTTAGTAACTAACCTAATAACAATCTATATTTTAAAAAGAAGACAACAGTACTTAATTAATAAAATTATCCACAATATTAAGTTACGAGTGTCCCGCTGCTCAGGAAGGGGGGGACAGGAGTGGACCAAAGATCATTCCTCAGCTCACCATATAACAGTTCCTTTCTCCTCTGCCACCACTTCCCTACCCAATACATAACACACTCGCCCACCTCCTCCATCACTGCATCACTTACTCCCTCCACATCTTTCCCCAAAAGCAATGCCACCTTTCCATCCTTACTCACTCTTCTCAGCCACTGTCTTGCCCCTACAATTCTGCTTACCTCATCTATCAGAACCAGGCGATCCCTCTCAAATTTCCTGCATGTCACCAAGAAATGTTCCACATCCTCCCCTGCTCCACTATCACACATTATACACCTCTCATCCCTAACTATCCCACATCTCTTCTTAGCCTCTATATAACAACCCAGCTGATGCAGTCCTCAGTCTAAATTGCAGCCGCACACCTTCCTGACCATGCATGGACCTCACATACCTCTCCACCCCTGCACCATTCTTTGCTGATTTATAATACTTCAGCGTACTTTTTCCGTCTACTTCCTCCTCCCAGTCCTTCTCATTTCTCACCTTCACTTTCCCCTTCCACTTGTGCACTGACCCAACCTCGTTATTTATCTCGTACTTTATCTCGTACTTTCTCCTCAAGATCTCATATTCTTCCCACCATCCAATTCCTCCATCCTCTCGTAGTTTATTTACAACAACTTTTACCAATCTGCTCTGTTCCAACACCTCTAATCTCTTGCCAAACAAAACCTTCATCTCTTCCCTCCTCTCCTCTAGCTTCCTCCACCCCATATCTCCCCGTATTGCCACTCCTGCTACTGTATCACTTGCCCCCAATAGTCTCCTACCCACTCTCAGCTGTGCTGACTCCAACTTCTTGCGAGCATTACGTCCTCCTGTCCACCACACTTCGGCTGCATGCTCCATACTGGGTCTCGCTAGAAGCTCCCACACCATTCTTCCTCTGTCTACTTCCACCTGCCCATTCACTCTACTCATCCATATTACCTTTCCAACCCACTCTTCTGCCTTCTTTGCCATCTTCTGTAACTGAACATTACCTTTTAGCTTCCTATCAAACCATATTCCTAAGTACTTGAATTCTTTGACCTCTTCCAATATCTCCTCACCAATCCTCCAATGCACTTCTGATTCCTTCTTCCCTACTACCATGACCTTGCTCTTCTTGCTATTAAATTTCATCTTCCACCTTAACACATATGCTGTACCACATCCAACATAGCTTGCAGTTCCACCCCTGAGTCAGCCAGAAGAACAACATCATCTGCATACATGAGTGCCCCACACCAGCAGCCTTCCACTTTGACTCCTAGCTCAGCTCTCTCCAATTCCTCTGCCATTCCCATCAAATATATATTGAAAAGAAGTGGAGACAAAGGACATCCCTGCCTAAGTCCATTCTCCACAGTGAACCACCTTGACCTCCTTCCATTCAATACCACCGTCGTCTCCACCCCACTATACAATCCTACACATGTCCTCACAAGCTTCTCTTCTACTCCATACTGCCTCAACTTCTGCCACAGTCCCTCCCTCCACACACTGTCATATGCCTTACTTATATCCAGGAAAGCCAGATATGAAGCTTTTTTCTCGCTCTTCCTCACTTCACAAACTCCTCTTAACACCAACCACTGGTCTGAACATCTCCTCTGTCTCCTAAATCCTCCTTGTGCTTCCGTCAAAATCCTATCCTCAGCGAACACTCCCAACCTCCTTGCCAACACTCTCGCAAACACCTTCACCACATTACAACACAATGAAATTCCCCTATAATTCCCTACTTCGTCCTCATCACCATCCTTGTGGAGAGGTACAAGTAAACTCCTCTTCCAGTCCACTGGGCAGCACTCAATCCTCATCACCACATTCATCACCTGCACCATCACTTCCACCAACCTTCTACCTCCATACATCAGCATCTCATTCAACATTCCATCAGGGCCTGGAGCCTTTCCTCTCTTCAAACACTTTAATACCTCTACTACTTCTTCCCAACTTACTTCTTCACACATACCCAGCTCATGCCCATCCACTTCTCCCATTCTAATTCTTGTACTGTGGCATCCTCTTTTTTTCTCCCCAGCTCTTCCCAGTGTTTTGCCATCACCTCCAACACCTCGACTTCCTCCTCTACCATCCTTCCCTCATCATCTCCCACTCCTTTTATCCTTCTCTCCTTCCTCTTTGCTCTTAAATCATTCCAAAACAGCTTACAACTAATTTTACGCTTGGATTTTTTGCTCTGGCTAGAATCAAACCACCTATCGAGGTGGACTGGACCTAATGCGCGTTAGGCCCAAGAAATCTAATTCGCATTCAGGGTGGACGGAACGAACGCGCATTCGTTGAGATCTAATGCGCATTCAGTGTGCAGTGTGGACAGGCCTTTAATTGCTGAAGCACCTGACATCCGTTCAAAGGCTCTGGCCCTTTCTTGTGCCCTTCCTCATGCTGGAGATTGGTTTAATGCTATTCCCTCTAAGGTTTTGGGTCTCCATCTGCATGATCGGGAGTTCCGCCTTAGTCTTGATTACTGGCTAGGGCTTCCAATGTTCAATGAGAATGTGCCATGTCCCATCTGCCACAGGATAGCCGATTCTATGGGTGAACCATCAAGTTGGTTGTGGTGGTAACGGAGATAGAATCCATCGTCATGATTCCATTAGAGATTCTGTCTTCTCTGCAGCCCAGTCAGCAGCACTAGCCCCTAGGAAGGAGGTTCCTGCACTGATCCCAGGTACCCGCAGTTGTCCTGCCGACGTTTTCATCCCTAACTGGGAAAGAGGGCAGCCTGCTGCTATTGATGTTTTGGTAATTTCAACGATGCAACATCTGACTCAGGTTGGGACCGCTCCACTCGTGGACATGCGCTCACTATCGGGGTGAACAGGAAAATAGCAGCTCATTAAGGAGCTTGCCGAGAAGTTGGTGTCCTCTTCATCCCTTTGGTGGCCGAGTCTTTAGGCGGTTGGTGCCCTGAAGCAGTTTCCACCATCAGAGCTATTGGTTGCCTGCAGGGTATCCGGCTTGGAATACCTTCAGCGGATTCCATCTGCCATCTCTTCCAACGCCTCTCCATCAACCTCTGGTGTGGTCTTTGGCTAAGAAGATTGGCCATCCATTCTCCAGCTGTGGATGGTGTCGTTTGATTTTGGACTTTTATTGTTGTTGTTTGTGGTTTGTGTCTTTTTTTTGTTGTTTTTTTTTTTTTGCTGCTTTCTTTTTGTCGCCATTGTTTCATTGGTGTGTTGGAACTTTTAGTAGCTTGTACATTAAAATGATATATTAAAAAAATTATAATAAAAAAATAAAAAAATGTAACGTGGAGAAAATACTGCCCGTGTATGCGGAAAGATGGGAAACCCCCTCAAAATGGGAGGATTTACTAGCTGCTATAGTGGTCACATGGTTAACAAACTAACAATGGAATGGTTTCATCTAGTGCACAGGAAGCTGCAAAAGCCATTAATTTAAAACGCATTTTTCTCAAAATGAATTCTAGCATTCAGGCTTTCATAACTTTTCTTCTGAATGGAAATAAGTGATGATTTAAGTTCCAAAATATAGGCATTGCTTTGTTCTTTCACCTGGTATCACTAACTCAGTTTTTTTTAAATTTTGTACATAAGACCCCTTTTCTCAGATCCTATCACATATATAGCTATATGTCCACCGCAGTCAAAGTTAATGAGAACTTCTTGTGGGTGACTGGTTGACTATAAGAAATAAGACATAAAAAATATACAGTATTGAGAAGTCAAAACAGAAATGAAACAAGAATTAAATGTAGACAACAAATATTTAATATAGTGAAGATACAGCTTTTTAAATCTGTATTATATTTGGATATATTTATATATATATATATATATATATATATAAAGATGTTAGTAGTCTACATGGTAAATGTTTGTTTCATATCTATCGTACAGAGAAATATATCCACAATTTAAACGTAGTTTGCCTGGTTGTGTTGATTGCCTGGTTGTGTTGAAGGCCTGTGCCTGTAATATTACCACAAGATTAAGTTTGTAGGTAAAACAACTGATATTGCAGCAAGACATGTAGCATTCAGATTTTCTGATGGCAATTGTTTACCAATTATTGTGTGTAAAGTTACTGGAAATTTGAGGTCTATTGATAGCAAAATTCTAACATTATTGTACTCGGGTTATATATTTGATATTATGATAGACTTTGAATTTACCAATATATACCACAATGATCGAACTCTAGTTTTTAAAAATTTGAACACTGAATATTTAAAAACTTCATAATATTTGTATATATATTAATGTAAAAACCTCTTTAAATAAACTCTTAATGAACTCTCAGTCGACATAATAACATTACAATAACCTTTTCAATAATCAAATTGAAATTGTATTCTGCTATATACTATTCAGAGGATTCAGACTCTTTGTAGGGTATATAGCAGCCAGAGAAGATCCACAGCTACTAATCCAAGCATGACCGTCAAAAGAAGCTGGAGACACTCTTGGAGAGAAGGAGATCTATAGAAGTAAAGATTCAATCCCAAGACTTGATTAGATAGATGGTGAAACTGACAGAGAAGAACCTTTCTCCAACTAAGGAAGAAGTGCTAGCCCTTGGTCTTAAGTTTCTCCCTGTTTCCAAAGAGTTTAACTTTGATGGTCACCTTAGCTGCTTTGCAAGATAGCCAGGAGTTAGCAAGGCACATGCGCTTCAAGGAAGAATGTCTGGAATTTTCGGAAGAGCAAAGATACCAAATGACAACTTGACAGAGGAACAGAGAAAGACCCTGGGAAAACTGAAGACCTCAAGATCTTACCTGAAGACAAGGGGAGGAAAACAGTTCTGATGACAAAGGACAGTTACATTTCAAAGCTGACATGAATGCTGGAGACCAAAACATATGGAATGGTAGCTACCAAGGCACAGGAAATCAAGGTTAATCATGCATTAAAGAATATGGAGAAAATGGGAGAAATAACAACTGCATTATACAAGGCCCAGTGACTTCCACTGATTTGTAGACCACTACATAAACCTGAGGTTCCCTTTAGGCCAATTACATCTTGTATGCATGCATCATCGCATAATCTTTTCAAGTACATAGAACATTTGCTATCACTTCTACCTGGAAAAATTAAAGTATATATGTTTAGGATCTGGGTAATTTATCAAGTGTATTCAAGGTGGATGTTTGGCACTGAATGAGTGTCTTTTCAGTTATGATGTTTACCATTGTTCCCATTGATGAGGATGTGGAAGTGATTTTTGGAATGTTGACGAAATATGAGGCCTTGCATGAGAGTACTATACTAGGTGTTGACAGAATTTTTGATCTACTAGAGTTGTGCCTAAAATCCACCTACTTCTGGTGTCAATAAAAATAATAGGCTCTCGAGTATCTGTAGTGGTAGTGACTGAGAAGAAGGACCTTTCGAAGAAAGAATATTATCTGAATAAGGATCTATATAAAGAATGGTTATCCGCAAGCCTTCATTAACATTTTGTCTGTAGACATATCTAAGTGCAGAAAGGAAGAAGATAAGTACACCATTACAGGCAATGAGGGGTATAAAAAGAGGGATCCTAGTGATTCCTTATGTAGCAGGGATGAGTGAAGAGATCAGGAGGTTCAGCTGCAAAAATTCAATATCAAAGTTGTTTTCAGATTAGGAAAACCCTGAGGAGACAACTGAGCAGAGTGAAGGCTGTTTTACGAGCTAATATGCACTCATGCATTGGATACTGCATCCCTTGTAGATGTGGGAAATACTACATAAGGGAGAAAATCAAAGACTGAAGACTAGAGTGAGAGAACATCAACATGCCTGTACAAAGTGAAGAGAAGTCTGCAATTAATGAAATTGCATGGAATAATGGACATCTATTTGGTTGGAGGAAGTCACCATCTTGGACTAGGCCAAAAGGAGCTGCTATTGAAGGAGGTATTGCACATCAGCCTAGCACCAGAGTGTGAGCGGTTAAATAGAGACTATGGAATGGACTTGCCTGGCTGCTAAGGAGATATAGTATTATTGTTATTATTATTGTTATTATTATTGTTGTTTTATTGTGCTGTTATTATTCTTGTTGTCATTATTGTTGTTGATGTTGATGTTGTTGTTGTTTTGTTGTCGTTGTTATTATTATTATTACTATTAATATTACTATTAATATTGCTATTAATATTACTGTTATATTAATATTGTTATTATTACTGTTATTATTACTGTTATTATTACTACTATTATGATTACTATTATGATTAGTATTATGATTACTATTATGATTACTGTTAATATTACTATTATTATTACTACTATTATTATTATTATTATTACTATTATTATTATTACTATTATTATTATTATTACTATAGTATTACTATGTACTATTATTATCACTATTATTATTACTATTATTATTACTATTATTATTCTTACTACTATTAGGATTACTATAATGATTATACGATTATACTATTATTATTACTATTAGTATTACCATAGAAAACATACTAAGCGCCCATTAGTGCTCAACCACTCACCTCCAAAATCAACTTGATGCGCTTTTCAGCAACCCACAAAATGATATTTTAAATCCATATAACGCGCATTAATCTTTACTCGGATTTGCACAGGGATTTCGTGCTCGCGCAACTTTATTTGCACGCATGCGTGCTTGTTAGTTATCGGCTTATCTATTTCTATTCTTCGTTCTCCTCTTCAGGTTCGTCCAGGCCCTCCACCTCATCAGCTTTACTATCCATCAGGGATCTTCATCATCTGCGCTCTCATCATAAATCTCCTTCGAAAAGCATTCCCTGATGTATTGGTCCTCAGAACCGTCTATATTGTTGGAGATCCCGCTGGATATGAAGGAGCGAGCTATCATGTCTTCGGAAATAGACTCCCAAGCAGCAGAGACCCAATCTATGGTATCCTGTCTTGAGAGGGGACTTCAAGTTGCCCTTCTTGGTCCTGCAAGAGCTTAGCTTCACATCCACTCCATCTACAGGTCCCTCATTTTGTCCCTGAAGGGCCTGTTGACCGAAACATCCATTGGCTGTGCCAGGGATATACAGCCACTGTTAGGGATTTGGGGAAGTTGCGGGATGAATTGATGAGGTAGAGGAAAAGATCATAGAAGATGCTTCATTCAGAATACAACTCAGCTGGTTCTGTCTGGGCCTCTATGGTGGCTCCCTTAAATAGGCTACCACCTGAGTCCCAGCCTGGACCTTATTTGGTAATATAATTATGATACATGTACAGTTCACGTGATCTAGCTTTATACATTCTAGTGGTTACTTCTCATGCTACTGGGTTATGCCCTAATTAGGAAATGGTTCAGTTAGTCTGTTGTGGTCTGGGGTTCTCCATGGGTTGGGGATCCCCAACACTCCTCCCCTCCCCCTCTTGCAGCGAGTGCTGGGGCAGATTATCTGGTGCGTCTGCGATCCAGGCTTGACGAGACAGACCATCTGCGTTGCTGTTGTCGGCTCCAGGACGGTGCATGATGGAGTAGGATAATGGTTGAAGACGTGGGGACCACCTGCTCAGTCCACCACCAACATCCTTCATATTATGTAGGTAGCGTAAACTACTATTGTGAAGGAGACTCCTGTATTGTAGAGTTCGAAATGTTGGACACCATCGACTATGGCCAGGCATTCACGTCATCGACTATGGCCAGGCATTCACGTTCCACAGCTGCATAATTTCTCTCGCGGCTGCAGAGCTTCCTTGAATAGAAAGCAATGGGGCGATCTCCATTCTCGTCTGAATGTTGGCTGAGGACAGCAGCGATGCCCACGTCAGAGGCATCTGTCTGCAGTATGAATGGTTGAGTGTAGTCGGGTCCCTGCAGGACAGGGTCAGTTGAGAGTGACTGCTTGAGTTGCTCGAATGCTGACTGATGGACGTTTGTCCACTTGACCTTGTTTGCGAGTTCCTTACATGTGAGGTCAGATAGTGGGGCTGAAATGTCGGCATAGTGGGGTACAAATCTCCGGTAATACCCAGCCAACCCGAGAAAAGACCGGACGTCTTTCTTTGTCCGAGGACGAATGAAGTTTTTGATGGAGTGGACCTTGGCAAAGTTGGGCTGTACCTGGCCATGTCCCACTCTGCGGCCAAGGTAGAGGCATTCGTGCATGCACTTGCTTATCTTCACTGTCAATCCTGCCCCCTCCTGCTGATTACCTTGGGCAGGATAGTTTACAAGCAATGAATTCAAAGTGTTCATGGAAAGCAATGGGATTAAGAATTTAACTTCTCTGAACCTTACCAACCTTCCTGCAATGGGTGGATCGGCGAAAAAATTAAGCGTGGCTTATGTCAAGTGGAAGGTTCCACTGTCGAGGAAAACATATACATGTACCGCATTACACTTCACTCAACAACAGAAATTCTGCCCTCCGATTTGCTTATAGGTTGACGCCAGAGATGTTGTTTGGATTACTTGTTTCCAAATATTAAAACCAAGTGGAGGGAAGACTGGTGAAACAGAAAGAAACCCTTGACAACAAGTAGGCCGTAAGAATATTTGCTTTGTGTACATGAATGATTTCACATCAAAGCACAAGTGGATACCAGGAAATATAAACAAGGTGACTGAAACCCAATCCTATGCAGTTGACTTATGGATGGGAACGAAGTTTGTCATCACATAAAAGGTGTGATTGCAAGAAATTAGACTGTAGTGCTAATTAGCCTGAAATCAAACATTCTGGAAATAGTCCAGAACTACTGCTGGAACAGTTCCAAGTAATATAGTCCAAGAAATAACATCAAGAACACAGAGAGTGGGTCAAGTCGAGCAAACCAAAATGAAGGCACCTGCAACACTTCCCCATGGTATTCAAGTTGAAACAGGCACCTCCAGATCTTTACCAACCATCTGTTGATTAACTATGTTTCAAGCTAAGAGGTGAAAGGTGGGATAGACTGCAACCTTATACTTATATCATTAACATTGTTGTGGCTATATATATCATTTACTATAATGACATCCTTATTTAGTGTACACTGTAAAATATCAGGTTTTTTATTCACGAGCCAATTCAGTGCTTTTGATAATGTATTGCAAGTTCAATAACAAGTTGATGTGTGCAGTACTAATAGTAGTACAGTGCCAGCTAGCAGAGTACATTGACCTTAAACATTTTTATTAACTGTTCCTTGATGTACTTAATCTCCCTAACAGGTTTGTTAAAGATCCATCAAGCCATTTTAGAGTGATTTAGAGAGAGAGAGATCCAAACGGATAAGATTCCTTGACTTGCACCATTGCAGGAAGCGTATAAGTAGCTAGCCCACAAAACTTAATGTTAGAGTTTTATTCTGTGCAAGGTACATGAACTGCACATACAAACAAGCTAGTTGAATTTTTTGTTGTGGTCGCTACTCATCATGACATAAACATTCTCCATTATGAAGGACCTCCACTTTCTTGTATATATGCTACTATTGCAATTGCTGTCTAACCCATTTAATGCAAATAGGAAGATCTATCATTTGGCAATAAGACTGATGCTAACCGCTCAAATATTTACATTCACCAACTGAAACTTTCCCTCTATTTTGTTATGTTAAAATTAAAGATTATTTGGGAGAGGTCATTCACCATTAAGAGAAACCTCTCAGAATATTTACCAAGATGAACTTCTCACTTGCTTCTGGTCATTATTTGCTAGTATAATTCTTAATGGTATTTTCAGTATTCTGACACAAAATGGTATGTATGTCTTAATAATCCACCTAATTGTATATAACTAGATATGATCCTAAACAGTTTCTTTCCTTTTCGTTGTGTATAAAGAATTATGTTATTTATTGTTATCTGATCACCATGGCATATTCTATATTCTAGGATTGACTTGCACTTTGTGGTTAAAGTCTCTGACTTTGGTCTATCGGAATCAATCAACCACTACTTCAGACAGCAGGAAAAGGGTGTGAAGCTACCCTTTAAGTGGATGGCTCCAGAAAGCTTAGGAGACGGGATATTCTCCGAGAAAACTGATGTGGTAAATCTGTAAAAGATAATAGTAGTATTTTTCCATAACACACGAAGTGCATATACTTTGCTTAATTATTATCAAACAGCATATTATGATTGCACTGGGCAGTTATGAAATATGTTTATAATCAATATACAAACTGGAAGGCTGATTAATAGCTGATGTTTGAAATGTGTTGCCAGTGCACTCACTTGAAGACTAAAGTAGTTCAGTTGAAATGTTCGTATAAAAATCCATTGGGGCTCATTAGAAGAAAAAGTTCGGATTTCCTTAGTTATTTTTAATATTGGCACCCTGAACATACTCTGTTATTAAGCATAATAATATTGCAGTTTAAAATAAAATCTCTCTCCTAAATTGTGAGAACAACTTACGGACACCAAGAAATTAAATGCAAACCTCTGCATAACAAGGTCACTGTTTGATCTAAAAAGAGTAGCCTTTAAAAGCCTAAGGTCTTTGCCAAGTTAGCTATATTCATGCTCTCTCTTTGCATCTCCATTGGCCACATCAGTTTAGCTACACATTAACACTTGTTCTTTCCTGCCGTGTTCACTATATCTCTTCCTATATCTATGAGCATAACTTCGTTATGATGCACTGGATCTCAACAAAGTGCAGTTAAAGTGTATGATAACATACCAATATGGATTTGAATAAGTGTTTCCTGAAAGCACATCAAAATTTAACCAAAATTAATCTCTCACCCTGTTGTCGATATAGTGGTACTCTCCCAATCACAATTTTATTATGATGACAATCTAGACACTTGTTATTTAAATAACTCAACTTTAGTCATAATCATCACATACAAGACTGAATCAGGTACATAGAGAACACCCAGTGGTGTCCCAATCTAAAGCAATAGGCAAACTAGAACATAATTATTATGTTAAAACCATTTAACATTTTGTTTTGAATTTCCTACTTTGAGAATTTCATTCCAACTAGTATACTAGATGCTCTGCAATACCTACATTATAATTATTATAGAGTATAAGCAAAGGTATACTCTCCAACATTCCTCCAAAACAATATGCAATATTAATCCAATTGACAAGTTAATATTCAAAATTAATGTATCATACCCATTACAGTTAGATATGTTAGCATCAAGACCAATACAGCTGGAGGGTAACTACCAATCAAATCTGTTAGAAAATACTATTACAACACAAGGATGGCTAGCAGACAATTTTTCATGGATCATTTATTTATATTTTCATAACAGTTACCATAATTATACACAACATTGTTCCCATAAATTCAGGTATAGTGAAGTTGTACAAAAGTGTTGGGAGTTGAAACCAGAGAACAGGCCTAATTTCAGTGAATTGGTTCCACTTGTTTCATTGCTCCTGGAGGCTAATGCTGGATACACGACTTTCAATGACCGCAATATTAAGGACCAGATTACTGCGCAACTACTGATGCAGGATCCATGGAGTCGACAGCTGTAGACTCTGAAGACAACAAAACCATACGTATTATGGAAACTACAGCTATCGAAGAGCATATTAAATATGTGACTACTAAATTTTAGTATGTATAGAGCTGGTATTAAAAGATTTAGCTCGTAATAGTGTTTTGAAAATTTACATAAAATACCTAAAACAGAGCTAGAATGTTTGTGTTTTTGTGAGTTTAGTTATAGCCATAAAGTATTTGTATTTGCTTTTGATGGACTACTATCTACATAATGTTTTTTTTTGTATTTCCCAAGTGAATCTTGCTATTGAGTTTTTATTGCACTGGATTAACTTTCAGTGAGTTTGTATGGTATTAATAATTGTGGTATTATTACCATGGCATTAGCAGAAGGGTAATCTTTGAGAGCAGCTAAAGCAGTTCCACCACCAGAACTGATTCTTTATATTGATTCAACACTGCATATTCCTAATTTGCAGAATTAGGTAGCTTCTCCTCTTGTAAGAGAGATGAATATTGGACATTTGTATTTTATGAAAAATTGATTCTGTTTATTAAATCTTATTTTGCCTCTGCATTCTTCATCCAAAGTAGTCTTGATCTACTGCATGTTAATGGTTAAGTTAAGGTACATTGGAAATTGTAAGGAGATGCTAAATGGTAAATAAGATATTAAAGTCAATATAGTGACTTTCTCAGTAATCAAAATTTGAAATTACTCGCAGATTAAGAAATGTTGATGAAATAATGAAGAAATGGCCATAAAGAACTAAAACTGAATTGAGTGGGCTCTCTGTGGTACATGTATATATATTTACATAAAGGACAGCTCATTATTTTCACCAATGTTCATTATAAGACCTGTATGTTCTTAAATCCAATCTTGGCTTGAACTCTCTAGCAGTTGCAAAACTGATGTTTGGAAATATGATGGCTTCATTTTGGTCTATGGGAGGGCCACACACAAGATGGAGACATTTGCCTTCTCCTACTTATCAAGGGCACTAGTCAAGCAGAGAGAGTTACTGCACTGAAGGAGGTGAGAAAAATCAAGTATGAGAACCTGGACACTATCAGACTGAGTGCAGAGCCATGAAAGCACTGGCATTGTTTGGACCTGACCATCACCTATCTTGGAAGGAGGATGTGCAAATAATGTTTCAATGTGTAGCTAGCTAGCTTAGAATAGAGCAATAGGGGGTATGCATGCTAGTAATGGATGTTTTAAAGCAGCGTCGTATTTTCTAGAAGTGCAATACTGCCATATAAACAAGTTTAAAACCAACTAGCTATTCACCAGTTTTCACTAAAATACTATTGATGCCAATTGGTGTCTATCGCAGTTAATCGTCCCACACCTTTGGCACTTTGCCACAATTTTTTATTTTTATTACATTTTTTACTGCTGCTGTGCTGCTGTTAATGTGCTCCTTTGCATAGTTTATAACTTTCAGATATCATTGTTCCTCCTATAGCCATACTATTGAGGCTAAGAGGACTCAAAACAGAGCAACCAGCAGTAATAGCGGGAAGACTAAACACAGACCCAGTCGACAATAATAGTTTATCTGGAGGATGCGAAAAACATTAGATCTTGAGGAGGAAATATGAGCTAAACAAGGAGGTTGATTCAGTAGTAAGTGGAAGGGAAAAATGAAGGTAAGAAATGAGAAGGATTGGGAAGAGTAAGTAAACAGCAAGAGTACACTGAAGTTTTATAAATTGGCAAAGTAAAGCTGCAGGGGTGGAGAGGTATGTGAGGTCCATGCATAGTCATGTGTGTGGTTGCAATTTAGATTGAGGACTGTGTCAGCTGGGTTGTTAGAGGATAATAACCGATGTGGGATTATTAGGAATGAGAGGTGTATCATGTGTCATAGTGGAGCAGGGGACTTTCTTGGTAATGTATGAGGAATTTGAGAGCTATCAGCTGGTATTGGTAGATGAGGTGCGCAGAATTGTAGGGGCTGGATGAATATAGAAAAGTGAGTAAGGATGGAAAGGTGGCATTGCTGTTGGAGAAGGGTGTGGATGGATCAAGTGATAGAGTAATGGATGAGGTGGGCGAGTGTATTATGTAGTGTCCCCTCTCCCGCACTCTCCCCCTCAATAAGTCTAAAAAAATCTCCCTGCTTATAATATGTGAAATTTTTATATAACATATTTGGTATTTTATTGTATTCAGTTCGTTCATTCCTTAACAAAAATTTCAAGAGCTTCTCAATGATGTACTTTATGAAAGCTACTAACTATTTTAGTCAAGATGCATACACACTTTCCCCTGATCACCTCTAAAATCACATAAATCCTGTAAACCCTTTCCATTCACTGGTAGTCTAAGGGAGCTACAAAAGCACATCATGAATGAATATTTGTTTGCCTTTGCTTCATTATTGAACTCTGATTTCCCCTCTGAGATTGTGCTCATGTTGCGCTTTTACACAACCTGAGAATGGGAAGTGGTTACAGGAATTCTGTTATTTCTGAGGATTTTCGGGTGTCAGGTGTCATTTTTGAAAGAGAGTGTATATGGATCTGCACTTTAAAGAATTACTAGCATAAATTTATCATTTTGCTACTGGGATGAATAAATAAATAAAATAGTATGATGTTTACAAATTTCAGGTCCTTTGTTTGAAATGGGCAACTCTTACTCTGGGTTAAGTGCTGCAATTGTCCCACAGAACACACCTTTCAGACTGCCTAACATTAGTTTTGAACTAGCTTTAATCGTAAAACAGCATTGAATCAACCTTCTGTCCTAGTTTTCATGGAACTGACACCCTCCAAGTAACCTGGCCTTGCAAGCCGACATGCATGGATGTATCCAGTGAGCAATTCTATGTATTACAACCGGTATAGAGCTTAAAACTCTCATTACAGCATTTTAAAACCCAGTGAAATGTATTTGTAGCTTTGATGAACCTGTACCTAAGCATTACAGTGCCCCTTTAATCATACATGGTGCCTAATTCTGGCAGTTGATAACTTTTTGTTTGTTCTCTCTGTATTCATTCCGCCAACATATTAAAGTTGGAATAGTTATATTTAATATCATTTTATTGTCCTCAAAACATTTCCACGGCATTGCTGACCCCAATGTGATCAGAACAAGTGCAGGTAGCTGAACATTGCAATCAGCCCACATCTACGTCTATCTGTTGGTGGCTATCTTCTACTCATTACACTATTTGTAAGTACACACATTGCTAAAATAAATTAACCTCTACATATAATGCCTCCCATGTATATGCAAATCTCTGCAAATCTAGAAGTTTAAAGCTGCCACAGCTTATAATTTTGCAAATCGTACTTATAATCCTTGTTATAGAAGTAACCTCATTACAAGGGTAAAAGTAGGTGTACAAATCATATTGGGTACTAATAATTTTCCTGAGCAATGTATAATAGACTAATTCAGCTCACACTTATTTCATGGTTGTGGGCCAGTTAAGTGGGGTTCAACTGTAGAGCAAAAATGTTCCAGTTTAAAGCAGGCTAGTAGAACATACCTAACCATAGAACAAGTGGGCACATTTAGCTCTAATCACTCACTATTGGAGACCTCTGGTAGAATTTACTGAGTTCATACCTAAGAATGGTTTTGAGATTGAGAGATGTGGATAGTGGGAATACTGTGGTAATAATGTTTAAATCCAGATTAGTTTTTGGAAACAAAGTTTAATGTTCTACCAAACTTCAAAATATTTGTTGGTATCTCATCAATAAAGTTTGAATTGAACTATTATTATGGAGAAAAATACTTTTGTCAATTACCAAAAATGCTAACTCACTGTTATCATCCAATATTATTCCATTTAGAACATGGTGTAGTTCATATCCTTCAATATTTCCAGCAAGTGTAAGAGTAAGAGAGAATCTTTCATCTTCTTCTTGTGTGAAATTAAGTAATTTAAAAACCATAATGTCACAGGCAATGGATCTTGACTGGCAGAGAAGGTCTAAGTGGTACACCGAGCTATGTCACCCTCAACTGCAAACAAAAACTTAGTAAATAACCTTATAGTTGTGCTAAAATATTTATATTGAAGAGTTTAAATTTCCTCTCTTTATAACAACTTATAAAAGGTAACATTTCAGCCAACATGCTCTGGTTCTCTTCAGGGCAATAGTGAATTAACAACATGAGGTGAGGCACAAATAAATAAATACGTTAATCCTATACATATCACACCATTTAGGTTTGTCGTATCAGTGTACAATTATACTGCAAAATTGAGTATTGTGTATTATAGTTATTGTCCTAACGACTGTGTTCCTATTCAGTGCCACAGTTACATTAAGTGAACTTGGAGTGGGTCCAGATATAGTTCCAACAAGCACAGAATGAGCTTCTCCATGTTCATTGCAGAGTATATTGTATTAAAGAATTCAAAGACTATAGAAAAATAAAAATAATCACAAAACGAGTTGGAGTAAAAATTACAAATAACATTTAAGGGGAAAATATATGCCCTTTAAAATACATGGTTTGCTGTCTGCTCTCATATAATGGAATCAGAATAGGTGACCCACTTTACCCTGGCCTGACTTAGTTGGGCCAAGCTTATAATGGAGATGGTAGCTACAGCTGCAGCTTGTTAGTTAATAGCTACAGGTAAGTCAGAGCTGTAAATGGGGAACCTCCATTTGGCCAAGATATTGAATGATGCTGATACTAATGCTTATTTCCGAACTAATTAATGTGTTTAAACTAGATAATTGCATTTTAAAAGATATGTATTTGACAAGTGGCAGCATTAGAAATTGGACAGATTTTTTCCAATCGAAAGTTCTAGGGGCCCTTTCTCTGACCTCAATGATGTAACTGGAAAGTAACAAACTACTAGTAGATGAGGACTAGCAAGTTGTATTGACATCTCTTTGTTCATAAATGCTTGTTCTTGGTTGAACATGAGTTAAACAATGGCAGGGAAGAGGGTGTGTTGGAGTGTGTGGCAGCTAGTTAAAAGGAACAAGCTCATGCATTGTCCAAACAAAATATTGATGTATACTCTCCAGTTATGTTCACTCAGTCCTTGCTTGACATGGTTAACTGAATTCTTTTCCAAAGTAATCATTTCATAAAATATGGTTGTTTATTAACAATATTATGTGATTGGCTAGTGTACTATCTCACAGATTTTTTAACTTCCACAATTCTCTGTAACTATTCCAGGACATAATCTAGTATTAGAATACATTATTATGTGTACCATTATTATTTCCAGAGCTTGTGAATTCCCAGATTGAAGTGATTTGCTATATATAACACAACAAGTTGTGGAGTTGCTTTGAAATGAGTACGATGGAAGAATGTTGTGACAATCCAAATAGGGAGTAACATATTAGATTGTGTAGTTCTAGAATAGTATTATTTTGTAGCTAGCACTCTATTTACTGCACATTCCTTATCACTTCATGCTGGAAGTCTTAAGTTTTTTTATTATATAATCTGAACTATACAAATTAGAGTTCATCATAATATAACTGACTGGCTTTGTCATATCCTGTGGCTATATCAACAATACACACTTACTTAAGTGTAACAATAGCAAATAATTATAGTATGTGTTTCCCAAAGAACTTTCACTTGACATAATACAACTTTTTCTGAACAATGAGCTTGAATTTGCTCTTAGGTATTCCAGCTAAATCCTCTAGTCTTCAGCATGAATAATTATTCCTGATGAAGGGTAGTGTATTTAGCCAAACATTAAGGTGGAAATTTATTAATATAATTACACTTACATATATATATATATATGCATGTTAGTCTTTAATTAAAAATGGTTTGGCAAGGCATAAACCATATTTTAAATTCAGATAGAGTCTAAAAGATGGTGCTTTGATGAATGCTTTAATATTAGAGCCTGACTCAATACATGCTTGTACATGACCACTACTTAGTAACTTTATAATAAAATATATATTTTGTACTAAATTAATTAAAAGTCAAACACTAGTACATCCTAATATTATTATTGAACCAGGATGTCGTGGTTGATAAAATGTATATGTGGCGCTGCAATGTAGCATGATTTTAGGTTGACATGTTGTTGCGATTAGGTATATTGAGTATGATAAGCAACACAGTATCCACAACAGAATGTGAATGGGTGCAGCCACATTCATAGGTGTTAACCTTGATGATAAGTACAACTGCACTCATTAACTGAACTCACTACCATAAGTTAAATATGGTCATCAATAAGATCAGTTCATCTGTTCAAGAGTTAAATTTTCCTGTTTGCTAATGCACAGCAGTATATGCATGCTCCAATTAAGTTGCTGCATAAGCTGCCATCTTATCTCAAACATCACAGGCCAGATTAGCTTGATAGGTAGCAGTGGAGTTCAGAGGATTTGGCAATGATAATCATAGTGACCACCCTCCAGATTCTTGCAATAGGCATGTGATTGTTTCAGCATGACTGGGGCAGAGTAAAAAGTCTGGGATTGTCTCTGAAGAGTTAGGCAGCTAGCCATGCAAGTTGACTCCTAAAGTTTAGGCAGGCTGTGCACCAAATGTAAAGTCAACCTCCTGTTAAATATGTCCTAACACCTTGGTGCAGGATCAATGGACCTTTTGGGGTTCCACAGAAGACTTTTTAGGAGTCTAAAATTGTTATAGACTTTGTTTTCATGTGCAATCCAACACCTGGCCTAGTCTAACAGGCCAGACATCTAGCTGTACCTCTGGCCGACATGATTATTTCTGGACTTGTTGTGAACTTGTGCCTATTTTTTCATATAAAAGCCTTACCTCAAAAGCAGCCACATGTGGTGTGGTTCATGAGACTAGACTTCATCATTTGCAAACCCTTATTCAAATCCTGTATCTGGCACCAGACTGCCAAAGAATTAGCCATTCTTTATCCAAGATTTCAAACCATATGATGACCAGGGGTGTTTCTAGATTGGCATTACAATCATATCAAATCCATACCAAATCAACCTTCAAGCAACTTTGGCTACATGGCAATGATCAAGCTAACTATTTATTATGAGACTAGGTAGTTCTAAAACATGTTTGATCAAGGAATACGTAGCAAAGTAACTTGAGTGCTACTTATAGAAATTCTTTATTTGTGGAGTGGTTTCCTGCAATATTCCAACTAGCATCTGTTCAGCAACCACAGCTAGACAAGACGGTGAAGATAGAGGACTTTTAAAGGGCATAAAGCTATAGACTGGTGTAGACATCAGTCTTTCCAGTCTTTCTTTGTGGAAGTGGGAGCCGGATTGTAAAGTGAAGAAATAAGATAAAATGAAAATTGCAGGGTTTGAGTTATGGTGTTGGAGAAAGTGAACGGAGAAGACAAATGTAGGGGATTACAAGTGGGACAAGTAAGATCTAGAATGGTAGCTACTCACAGAACTTAAATTTAAAAAAAATGAATTAGTTATTTGAAGACTATTTGTATGCATTTCTTATTATTAGTGGTGTGGTTTATGTCATTGATAATTTATTTCAACTTGCTTGGATTCACCAACCACAGTCAGACAAAACAACTAAGGATAGAGTACTGAAGTTAGATAGTGGGGATTCATTGATTGATTCATTAACTCTTGCCGCTAAACATTTTCTAGAAATAAAATGTATTCTATCAAAACAGCCCTTGTTGAAATGTCATCTACTAAACTATGAATAGCTGCAGTAGGATTTCCTTATACGAATTTCCATTTCATGAGCCACCTTTTTCCATGTAGGTTCAAACATCCCGCCAGTGTAATATGTGCCGATATAGAGAACAACTCTTGTATTCACAGGATGATTACATTTCTATTCACAAGATAAAAATGATGGAAAATAGAAAAGGTATGCAATATTAAGACATATTTGTGTCTCTTGAGTAGCTATAAGCGCAATATTTAAAACTTTATTTTAACCATGAGGTGACTTTCCTTTGGCGTTAATATCTCTTACATGGCAGGTGTGAGGAAGAAGTTTTGGGTACTTGAAATATAAAGCACTAAGGCAAAACTGCCCAACCTTTACTTTTCTTATGGAGGCACTCAATACCATCAAATGATAGCCTGACACAAAGTTAAAATGCCAAAGAAAGAGCATATTATCACATGAAAACTGACTGTTAAGCATACACCCATATTAAGCTCCTACTTTTTTGAGCATTTATCTGTTGTACTTTACTTTTGGTTTAGTGTCTATTTCTGAAGCATTGTATTTTTCTGCTCAAAAACTAGCTATTCTGGTAACCAAACTAGTGCATGTAATAGCCACACATATATACTAGATTCTCCAGTTTCAGCTCTGCAACAATTCAATCATTTGCCAATTCTTCCATGTAATTCCAGTATGTTCAAAAAAGCAATCTATAAGTCTGAGAGATAGATTATGCTGGCACAAGTACAGAACTCTTTATGTAGCTTCACCATATTATATGCAGTCAAAGTTGGGGACCTCAAAACTTGCATGCCTGAATTATCTGTAGTTCTGGCTCCCCTGGCAAGAAGAATCCCTACTATACCAAAAGAGTGTTTTCACTAAAATGTGTAGTATACATGTGGTGTAGTGCGCAGTTTGAAAATCATATCTAGCACTTACCAAGTAGGACTGATTGTAACTCTGGCATGGTTATACCTATGCGATACAAAAGTGAGCACACTGGCAGGGCTACCTTATGAACTATATATCAAGTTCATAAACTTAAGTATAGAGAATCTAAGGTGCTCCAATATGGTAACCACAATTGTTTTAACACTTTGTAAAAATGGTATCATCCCACTCTTAAGTCTTTGTGTGTAAATGTATTACATAGCTTTATGTGTTAGCAAATACCTTCATAAACTTGCTACAGTGACTTGGAACATAGCAGCAGAGATCAAGAATGGATAATTAAAATCAACTGCACTTTTTGCATGCATGTGTGTGTGTGTGTTTGTATGAGTTTGGTTCGTGTTTGTGTGTGTGTATGGATGTATATTTGCTGACTGATATTTTTTTAATAAGACTCCAACCTATGTAGGGTTTTAATCCTTTACATGCAGGTTTCATGTTACCAACAATACTGGGCATACTTGACATATCCATACAAAGAATGCAAATTAGTTACCATGCTAAGGTATTCAGTGAAATCTAACTCAAGGTCTCTAACTCAAGGTGCTTACCTCAAGGTAATTAACGTAAGGTTTCTAACTCAAGGTCTCTAACTCAAGCTCTAACTCATGATCTATAACTCTAGGTGCCTAACTGAAGGTCTCTAACTCATGGTCTCCAACTCAAGGTGTCTAACTGAAGGTGTCTAACTCATGGTAGCATGATCTTCAATTTCTCTCACATGGAAGACGGGGAGGGGGGAGGTGTAACTCATGGAAGACAGGGAGGGGGTAGGTGTTACTCATGGAAGACAGGGAGGGGCTAGGTATAACTCATGGAAAACAGTGAGGGGTAGGTGTAACTCATGGAAGACAGGGAGGGGTAGGTGTAAGTCATGGAAGACAGGGAGGGGGTAGGTGTAACTCATGGAAGACAGGGAGGGTGTAGGTGTAACTCATGGAAGACAGGAAGGGGGTAGGTGTAACTCATGGAAGACAGGTGTAACTCATGGAAGACAGGGAGGGAGTAGGTGTAACTCATGGAAGACAGGGAGGGGGTAGGTGTAACTCATGGAAGACAGGTGTAACTCATGGAAGACAGGTAGGGTGTAGGTATAACTCATGGAAGACAGGGTGGTGGTAGGTGTAACTCATGGAAGACAGGAAGGGGGTAGGTGTAACTCATGGAAGACAGGTGTAACTCATGGAAGACAGGGAGGGTGTAGGTGTAACTCATGGAAGACAGGGAGGGGGTAGGTGTAACTCATGGAAGACAGGGAGGGGGTAGGTGTAACTCATGGAAGACCGGGAGGGGGGAGGTATAACTCATGGAAGACAGGGAGCGTGTAGGTGTAACTCATGGAAGACAGGGAGGGGGTAGGTGTAACTCATGGAAGACAGGGAGGGGGTTGGTGTAACTCATGGAAGACAGGGAGGGTGTAGGTGTAACTCGATCATGGAAATAGCATGAGCAGGAGCTGCATAGCAGCTTAACACTGTAATACTTCTTATGGCCCTTTCTCTCTGTGTCGCCAATTGGTGCTTATAGATAGCCATAATGCTTGCAGCCGGAGTGGCTACTTATTCAGCTGTCTAAATATAAACAACTGCTTTTTCATAAATGCTGTATTTTATAGCAGAGAGCACAGTCTTCATCATATTTGGCCCAAAAAGTGGATTCTTAGTCTTGAATAATTATGAAGGCAGTAATCACAATTGCATTGAAGTACATACTCTGAGAAAAATTCATTACCTGCAATACTGGAGCTTAGAAGATTAAGTATATGCTAACTAATAGGTAATAATTGTAACAGATGCTGTTACTGGATTCATCAATGCACTGCATACTGTGAATGAGTTAGATGGCATGGTAACCATGAGAGTTGGAGTCCTATATTTCAGACATCTTTAACAGATCGGCTATTGGTGAGTTAATTAAGTAGAATAAAAGTAACAGGCCATGAGATTAAATGTGCTCTGGGACTAATATTAAAAACTTGTTTTACTATTGCAGATATAGTAGATTAGTGTTTTATGTACTTCCTCTGTGCAAACATAAAGAATGAACAATAATTGGCAAGAAAACACACTTGGTAAATGGCAGGTTCTGTAGTGCAGACAGTGACCATTCATGATGGCTTCCTATTTATTGTACAATAACAGTCCTGCAACAATTAATCTATGTTTCATTACCACCTGCCACATACACACATTATACGTTTTCCTCCAAACTAAATTAATATTTTATCTGATGTAAGCCAAAAATTAAAATAAAACACCCATAACAATTAAAATTGTCTTATGGGCGGGCAATGGGGGGAGGCTGTATTATTAACTCGTTATATCTGAGTGACATTTAACTGCAGTATACTTATTAGAAACTGCTAAATAATTGGCTCAGTTAGCTACATAATTACTAGTGTAAGATTCACACAGAAGTTAATAATGTTTATAGATCACTATTTGTCAGACTCTGTCTTTAATTAGAAACTGAATTTTGTTGGAAGAATTTATTAATATTATCATCGTGTTTATGATAATCTGTATAATGACAATTATATGAGAAATGTAGCTAACCATATGTGGGCAAGAATCTGCTCATATACACATAACTATTTTCAAATTACTCACGTCCATAGGTAGACAACGCTAAATCTGTGGACATTGGGTAGTATTGTAGCAGCTAGCGTCGTAATTTCCCATCAGTACATTTCCTTCTTTTGGTCATGCCAGACCAATGCAGCTGCTAATACAACTTGGTTTGTAGCTATAGCTTTCTTGCAGCACCAATAGAGTCGAGAGCTTTATTGAAAACGAGAACAAAGTAAGTTGCATAGCTCAAGCTAAACTAAGCTGTGGACACGTACAAATGTAGTAGTTAAGTGATGATTTCTATTTGGTTCTTGCCTAGTAGAATGCAGTAGTCATAGCTACAGATGATATAGCTCTCACACAGCTATCTCAAATGCTGCATTGTATGTAGTATATCATGTTTTAGTGTCATTTGAAGCTTCTAGATTGCAAAGACAATCTTCAAGGTTTAGTTAATGGCATACTTTCTTCTCTTTCTTTATCAGTAGCTTCATGTGTTTCCTTAGCTTTTTGTATTCATTTCTCACTTTAACATTGTGTCCTCCATTCTTGTTGTCTTCAATTTCCTACAAACCTCTTTCCTCTTACTTAATGCTTTTCCTAATTCATCTGACTACCATCTCTACATTATCTTCTTCTTCCCTAAATCTTTCTGTGCTGGTGTCAATTCCTTTTCTTTCCATGCATTCCACAAGATATTTGTTACATTGGAACCCTAGTATTGATAACCCCCCTTTGGGTCTATGCTCAGATTTACCAATAAAATCATCAGTCAATTTTTTCCAAGTCAATGGAATCTGTGATGTCTTTAGATATTTTTAATACCGTTGACTCATTGTGTTTTGCAGGTATATTCAACTCCACAAAATCCAATAGGACCTCTCTGAATAAGCAGTCATGGTTAGAATACTTTTTATAGAATGGGAAAAAATGTCTGGCTTGGTTTGGTCAACTCAAGTCTGCTGGAATTCTATTGCAATTGAGCCTGAAGAATTTATGGATGCTGGTCACACTGACAATAAAGTGAAATTCTTCTGTTGCACCTATACCTTCAGATGCTTTCAAGAGTAATGGTTCCCAGTCACTATCCACTTTGTACCCTGGATGCTGGAATCTATTCTAGATACAGTTAACTTACAGTTAACTACAGGATCAATGGCCTTAAAGAAGTAAGCCTTTGCATTATCAGGAAATTCATTCTCTGCTAGGCCATCGTCATTGTGTGGTGTTTATGACGACATGTGGAAGCTGAGGTTCTAGATCGTCAATTCGAAGTTTTACAAGTTTATAAATTACCATATCAGCAACTAGCTGCCCTTCAGCTGAAGAAATGATTAATCTTGCGAGACTTTGCTGAAGTACCAAAGAGAAAATTGAATGATTCATTTGAGAAGAGACCCCTTGTATTATTATTGCCTTACTCTCTCAATCTCTGGCTATTGCACTGGCCTTATTCTATGTGTCCAGTAGAATTGAGAGTCCCCATGGACTGTCCTTCGAATTATGTAAAGGAACTTAATACAGACACTACTGTTTCCAAAAGATGACTCATTGTCTGCTTTCAGTCCTTAAATAGTGCATCACACCAAGGAGGTATTATTCTGTTAATATGATAACCTTGTGTGGTGTCAAGGGCTGGTTTCATGAATTTGATTTCTTCACTAGCAGCAAAATTCAAGGTGGCGCTAACGGCAAGTGAAAAAAGCTTGTGGTACTTTATCTTGCACTCTTTTTGGCCACCTGTTCGAATATTACTCATTGTACTGCATCTGTCATAGCATTGACCACAATGATTTGCACAAGGGTGAATTAAAATTTTCTTGGGAAAAGAGTAGCAGCATCAACGGAGGAAATCTTATAGGCTCCTAAAATTCTTCATAATTATACTGATTTTAATCGATCCAATGCATACAAATCGTAACTTGCTTCTGATATGTAATGTCAGAAGTCCATTGATCATTAATAAAAGGTGACTTGTGGAAATTGTGTGATAAAACATGCACTGTCAATAGATCATTCTGAATGACAGAAGTATACTTCTTAGCCTTCTTCTGCAACCATGATATCACTATCTTCTCCTCTTATATATATAGTAGATGTAGTAACTCTATCAGATTGTCATCAGCATCTTAATCGTGATCCTGAATAGCTAATGCGTCTAGCAAGAACCCATGATAGTGCATCACACCAATAGCTCTTGCAGCTAAGAAATGACAGATCAGCATTAACTCAGAAGCTAACAGAATATTTCTCTATTGGTTTATTGTAATCAGCATATATAGATTATCACACTCAGCAATTTGCTAATCTGTACAATTTTTAACATCTAGGTATATATTAGCGAGATATTCTGATTAGAAATTAATGTAATTACTTCCAAATGGCAATATATCAACTCATTGTGGTGAACAAAAGTCCACATGGCAAACATAGATGCTGGAAACAGCTGTTTTCTACTCAAAGAAGCACTTTGGAAACCTATATCCTGGATCAGGCCAGTGTGGAATAATATCCTCTGATCTCCTAAACTATCTGAGCCTGTGGCCACTCTGTTTGGAGTTCTATAGGTTAAGGGGGGTTCACTGGCTAATTTCCCCACCCCCAAAAAGAAATCTTTTTTTTCCCCTCCAGTTTATGATCTACAATTTCAGAGATCACTATAGTGTAAAAAAAATTCAAATTGAATACTCCTGGATCCTCGAGGTGGAATTTCTTAGCCCTCTTTATTCTTTATTGCCATCTTTGCGGGGAGGAGAAACATCACCAAAACACCGCTACAAGATGCAATCCAAAAAGTTTATAGAAAATATAATGCTTAAATAGATCGTCTTCCTACATGTTATTGAATATGAACCCCTCAACCTCAGCGTCCATGGATACAAAATTGCTTGAGCATTTGCGGTTGTAAGACCTTATGCTTAGCCATGCCTGGAAGATCAAAACCTAAGTTTCGAAGTGTGAGGAGGAAGAAGAAATCTTACCACCCTCCCAGAAACAGAACTGACTCACATGTGCTTGCAGATAATAGTAAGTTTTTGTCATTAGCTAGCTATTTTGGCATTAGTTAGCTGGCTATTTTGGATTAGTTGTCCCTTGTTGTAACATAGATTCTCCAGAGGTGCCATCAGATGCTAATGCACTGCCCACTACCCTCAACAACTGCCCTCTACTTCCAGCACAACCCTCAGCAACTGCCCTCTACTTCCATTAGCCCTCAGCAACTTTGTACTACCTCCAGGAGGAAGATAGGCATTATGTCCCCATCAGTTTTTCAAGAGCAGAGTGATGACTATGACTACTGTATGGAAGATGATAAGAGAACCTGTTTGTTTGAAATTGATGTCTTAATGGCTGGATTGATGCCCTTTTATGTTGCCCAAAGTGCATGTGTAAGAAAATCAACTACAAAAAGTGAAGCCTTGGCATGGTTTGTATGTAGCCCCTTGCTTTGAATGTAGTCGGTGTAACCTGGTTTCAAAAATTAATATTGTCCTTTTCTAGCAAGCTTGAGCCAAAGTGTAGGTCTCTTAGGCTCAATCGTGCCTCGGTTTTTGCAGCTAAATGCATTGTCATAACACACTCCTAGCTTGAAACATTTTGTGCTGTTATGAGTTTGGTTTCGGTAAACCGTTATAGTTCCCATGCAAAGGTTGTTGAAGATGCTTGTATTCTTGAAGTACATAAGACTAGTGAACATGGGAAAAACCTACGAAGATTGGCTCGGAGGAGGAGGAAGTGGTTTGCGGATGCTGATCAGGACAAAGATGGAGGCATGTATAGTTCTGGAATTCGATCTGCCTGCTGATGAGGTAGCTGACCAATCACCAGAGGGAGAACATACTACATTGCACTCCAAAAGGGCTAAACTAAATTAACTAACATTCTCCTAAGCTTAGTGAACTTGTCCTAACCTGTGTGTATAGTTTTTGTGTGTTTTTCTTTTGTATGTTGGCTATAATAATATTTTTAACGATACTCAAATTTGTTCCTCCTATTCCCAAAAAGTAGTTTTCTTAGGCTTGGAGCAGCAATATCCCCTTCTATTCATAAGAGTTTGGTTAAAGTATATAGTTTTGGAATGCTCTCAATGAACTCTATGCAATGTGTGTTTTGTTTGCTACTCAAAGTCAAATGCGAAGTAATTGTATTTACAAGACCACCTCAAACTTAAATGATTTTTCTCATGATGGTGATAAGTAGTAGATTCATTTACTAACACAGGTTGCATTCCCTAAAGTGTGTATATTCATGAATCTGAATATAATTAATCTTCATATAATCTAATAAGAAATAGAAGTGCTCTAATTTTTATAGGTCATACACTTCAGCCTCCATATTTTTTGTTGCTATGGTGATTAACCACTCCTTTTTTGGTTGATGGTGTACTCCAACCATCTCTCTACAATCTCCTGAAATTTTACAGAAAAATACTTAAAGTAAGAAATAGATAGAATATTTTTGTGAAAAGTTTAAATTTAATAACTAATATATAGCCAGAGAACCCCCCAGCCTCTCATTGGGTGTGCCTTTTTGAAATAAGAGTGGATTTCAAAGTAGTAATTTTCGAGTGATATGCTAGTTTTCAGAAGGAACCTGATCCTAGAGTATGCATTTAAAAACACACACTTATCCCCCCAAAAAGTATTCTGCCCCCTGTTGTCCCCCACTTGCCCACTGCCACAATGTCCTGAATGCTTGCTATCGATCTCTGAATCAGTGTAGATCAATTGGGTGTCATGAATTGATAGTATCACTAGTACCTTGCATTGCCTCTGCACTCCCTGAAGGATCAATATTTTATGCCAAACTGCCAGGAATTTGTGCATATGAATATCCTTTTGCCACCACTCCCAGTACATTTTGGTTACCCCAGCTGGGCCTGAGCTCGTACACCATCTGGAACTAATAATCTCATCTTCCCAGAGCTATTAGTGTTAAAAGTAAAATTACTAGCTGCTTAAGAGTGAAATGGTGACCGAGGTAAAATGTTTTCTTTAACAACAGTAGAAACAGGATCCTATTTATCACATGTACAATTGTTGTATTCATTAAAGATACACTGGACTTATCTATTGGATGTTGCTGGAAAAATAGCCATTGCATGTTTCAAGATAGTATTCCAAGCCAGGTATAACATGTCTAATAAAGACGGAACACTTGCGACTTACTGACAATTTTCACGACATTAATTAACCGTTTGGATTATATTCAAAGGTCACCTTGAATTTATTTACTCTCGCTGAGCTTCCATTTATTTCTTTGTGTGGTGTGGAACTTCACCCTAGGGTATTTATATATTTTTGGTCTATGTACATCTTATTATACTTGGTTTTTTCACTACAATATGTTGTGGCATTTAATATAGAGCACTTGAATGCCATGCGAAAGCTATATCAACAAACCATAGCCTTATCAATAGCAGCTGCACTCGTCTTGCTAGGCAATTTTATTTTGTTTAAAAACACCAATATTTCTTGTCTTGTATACATAAATATATTATATATAGAGAGATTTTATTTACAATTATATATATATTATATATATAGGTTTGACTAGTCCAAAAAGAAATATCCAACATTTACATGACCCTTTATCTATTAATCACAAACCATATACAAAGTACATTAAAAAATGCATTATTATAATATTGATGTTCATTATATGCATAGATAATGGGTTATGTAAATGTAGGTTGTTTACATTGGTTAATTCTCTTTTTTGATTAGTCAATCGAATATATTTTTAATAAAATGTTTCTTGTTTTGTTTCATCTGTTTTTGTGTTTTTAGTAAATCAGCCACCCAAAAGAAGTAACTCTGTATAATAACAGAACTTACCAATCATAGAAGTTATTTTTAATCATGTTTATACAAAAGTGGACATATGTGCCTATGTTTTCATATAGTGCACATAGACACATCCATTATAAGTACTTACCCGAGGTTATTTAAGATTTCTGCTGTTAACCTTCATCACAGAAATAAACTTCTGAGGAAACCGTCTGTTCACTTCTTGACAGAGAAAAATGTGCATTGTTGGTGACTCAGCTTAGTTTTGTGTTGTTAACTAATATCACGAGAATAATCTTCTGAGGAAACCAGCTGACAAACCTTATATAATTACCTGATTTTTTAAAGGTTTGAGCTGTTAATTATTGTGACGAAACCAACTGATTAACATCATGGTTGGAAAATGTGCAGCTGCTCGCCGACTAATCTTAGCTAGACTGGATATAAACAATGACCCTTTACATATCTTTGGGGGTTGAGGTGAGTAGAGAAACAGATTAGTGCTGAATAGAGAAATGGTTTAGTTTTTGCACAGTCTGGTATAAAGGTTTTTGGATGCCATTTTACTACCTTTGTGGAAGACTGAAGGCATGCTCGAAGTGTATTTGGGATTGTAATTGGCGGAATACACCATTTATGTGACTAAGAAGCTACCAAAATGAGTTTTGGCTGAGATAAAAACTTTTCCTTGACTTTACCCAATAGGTAACATCAGTACATCATTTATAAATAAAGGGGAAATTCTGAGGGATTTTATTTACCTGTCACTTTGGCACACAAGGTCGCAGGTTCAAATCTGGGAGGTTATTTTTTTCCACCTCACTTTTCATCCCATTTCTTTTCTTTTTTACTTTTTTTATTTGCTTTATATTCTGGTCGAACTTGTGTCGAATCATTCTTCACTCTCACTCCGCTGGTCTTTTTTTGCTTTCCTTTTGGTATTTTTCTTCTTTCTCCCCACATACTCTTCCATACTCACTCAAGGTCCACATTTCAATACTGGGTGACGTCTTGCTAAATTTTTTAAACTTCCATTTAAAGTTCCATGTTTGATCAAGAAGGAATCATTTACCATTTTTCCCTTTACAGACATCAGAAAATCCCCAACAAACATTCGATTGACAAGTAAAGATGCAATGACTTCTCTTAAATTTCTTCACTCAATTCTGTGGCATGGTTTCAGTCCCACCAAAAGTATCAGTAGGTATAAAGTATCACTTTGTCTGTCTCTAAACACTATTATATGTGTGTGTGTGTGGTTCGAAGCTACCAAGTTGATAGCACTCCTGTAAGGTAGATACTTACACCTTCTCGCTAGTAGTTGGCCTGTGCAAACCTTAACAACTCTCTCACAGCCAATGAAATTCACCACTCGGAGACAACCAGTAAAACAATATGATAGGCCCATAATATACTGCATTTTCCTTTGCACAGACTCTGACCAAGAAACTTAGCTCTCCCCACACGCCGATGCTAAAGAAAGTGATGCCTTCTCCTCCAGCTCTAATGATGAGGTCGAGTGTGTGGTGAATGCCTCCAATCTAGCTGAAGCAGAGGTGAGGGCAACACCAGCAGCTGGAAAGGCTCCCTCCCAGATGAATTCCCTCCTGAACCCAATGCATAGCTACCAGACATCCACATTGATGTGTTCGTGCACTACAGCAACAGAGGGAGGTCGTCCAAACAACAGAAGCAGGAGCTGTGCCTCTCCCACTCACCTAATTGAGGCCAATTCCACCCAGTAGAAAGTGGACCAGAAGCACTTGGAGAGGTACAAGGTAAGGATCCTGAGTCTAACTCACTTTATGCTTTTTTACAAACAGGTATATATCCTTTACCGGAAGTGGAATTGGACTTGACCAAGTGATATTGACAAGTCCCTGTGTAGCCAGCATTGATTGAGTAGACTGCCTTTGTACCACAACTTTGGTTAGTACAAGTTCTCAGACATGCCTTTTAGTTTTGTTGGTCCCTGGCTGTCTTCCAATGGCTGATGACCTCTTTGCTGAAATCTCTTCATTTCTTGCTGCGATTTCGTTGTTTTCAGCTCATGTTGGGAAGACCACATTGTCCACCTACATCAAGTTCTCACCAGACTGGAGGAGGCCAATCTCACAGTCAAGCATTCCAAATGTATAATTGCAACGAGAGAAACTCTCTGCCTACATAGTAGGGAGAGGCAAGGTGCATCCACATGACACCCAGATTCAGGTGATGCAGGATTTCTGTCAGCCAAGTATGAAGAAGGATGTACGATACTTTCTTGGCCTAGCAGGCTGATACAGACGGTCATCCCACTTATTGCTCACATAGCCAGACCCCCCATATAAGCCACAAAGAAGGATGCACCTAACTGTTGCATGGATGAACAAGCAACAGGTAACTCTTGATTCTCTCAAACAGGCTCTCTCTCACCACCCTGTTCTCACAGCAGTCTCGTCCTCCCAACTAATGCTTCTCACTGCTGAATTGGTGACATCCTCAGTCACCTTCGAGATGATGGGATAGTGTGGTCATTAGCATTCTACTCCAAGCAGCTTCTACTATGGGAGGAATGATACTGCCAATGCCGATGGCCTATCCCGACAGGCATGGATGGAAGAGACAATTTCACTGCTAAGAGAGAAGGGAGGGGTCTCAGGGACTCACAACCCACAGACTAGGCTGTCCCTGTCAGATCACAACATGCAGATACACATGAGAACCTCAGTGGGAACCTCAGACAATATTATTATCTCATTGGTTATATATATTATGTGAATCTGGCTAGGTTCTACACTATAAGGTAATGTCAGGTTCAGGCATGTGAGCCTATTTAAGGGGGGGATAATGTCAAAAAAATACACCTCGACAATACCAATCATATTTTCCACCCACTACCCTCTATCAACATAATTTTTGTACCAAAATGTAGCTTAGAAGATAAGCTATTTAATGATGTATTTAACTTTTGTCATATATATTTTTTATGCCAAAGTGTCAGCCAGGAAATCCAGTCCACAAATTAAAAAGCCATTAATAATGCTAAGTGGCTGCTAGGTGGTTTATTGGTAAGAGTACATGTAGTAGTTTCACCTAAACTATTTGAATAAGTATGATAATGCACCACAGGAGAGGGGGGGAAATCCCATACAAACCACATGCAGATATGCTGGTCTATACCCAACACATTCTCATAACAGTGAAAATAAAATAATTTAGGTTAAAGAGCACACAATAAGCATTCTGGTGATATATAAATTATGGAGTTTGGGTGAGAAATGAGGGACAAATTTGTGGAAATATGTGGAAATTCTTCTAATCTAATGCGATGCGATTCTTCTTCACACTTGCTGGGTTTCTAATGAAAATAGTGAGTGCAAAAGCTGTCGTAACTGCATCATAGAATCTTCAAATCTTCTGAAACTTGGAATATGACTTCTATATGAGCAGAGACACCATTTAAAATAGTTGTTAAAAAAGTGAAAGTTAGCATTTTGACATTATTCCCCCCTTAAGGGCTGGGCGTCTGACAGAGCCCAAGAATGTAAGAATTGGGGAGTGTTATATAATTATTGATTCTTGATTCCTACGAATGACCTTTCAATAAGTGAGCAGAGACTGTCCTGCTGTGAATATGGTGATCAGGTCCCTCACAGTAGGTACCAGACATTGCAGTGATCAGCTAATCCTCATGTCATAAGTTCTAAACCTTGGAGTAGTTTCTTGGTGCAGCTGCAAGTTTTATCTGCTTCTTTTCAAGAACACGAAGACTTTGTTTAACCTTCCTTTTATGTGCATCTTCCTCTTAACTGTTGTTAAGAGAGTTGCATCTTTCCTGAACACAATCATATTTAATCCTATACATTACAACTACTTCATATATCCTATTTCACTTATCCAAACTGGGTTAGATCATATAGAGTTTGGATATGACAGGGTATATTGTACATAGCTACCTGCTGAAAACATGGGTGTTATTATGGTGTTGTCCCTGAAAAAAGGTTTCAACTCTTGTTGATTCACCATAGCACAAGCAGGCATTACACAGCCATAAATGCTCCTGCCTTGCAGAGAGACCAGCACTAAAAAGCTGCATGGTCACTTCGCTTATTGCCTTGGAGTCCAACCATCCAAGCTCGTGCATGATGTGACGTCACTATGATAGTATTGTAGTATTCAGAATAAGTAGCTGAGTTTTGTAGAACACACATGCACCCATCTGTGAAACAATAGTGCTTTGATTATGTCATTTGTCAGTAGCAGAATCGCCTTTAGAAAAGTGAAGGAAACTCAATAGAAACTAAGTCGCACAGACAGTGGACGAAATATGGGTGGTTCGGAGTAGAAACGTGCTAACTAGCTATGCATTTTGCACAGTATGCACAATGTTCACTTCTCAGAAGCTACTGGAGGCACCCATGAGGTGAAATGTCAATGTAGATTTGTGCCTCAAAGGAACTAAAATTTGTAACATAGTACTATTCATTATTGTTGTCATAGAATCAAATGTAATATAATTATGCTCTCTAGTAGTTTGCACAGTTACCCTGCAAACTTCATATTTTGCATGATTTTTTAAAATTGCAGCTAATATATAAGAATCAAGGCAAACAAGTGAATATCAAGGAAAATGAAGGGCCACTTCATCCTGCTAGGTTGGTAAGTATGGCATTTGAATTCCTAAAAAGGAAAGCAAACAAGACTCACCAATGTTGACCTCATCTATTTAGATCGCTCATTACTATACATTAATCATTTTTATTATTATTGTTTGTTTTTAAAATTTGGTACATAAAGCATGGCAAACATCAGTAGCAATCTCATGGCTGTGCTAACTAGAATGATGACCCTAACAGGGAAGGAAAATAAAAATGGCATAATGATATATTGTCAGTAGAATAATTTTTAGATGTCAAGTATTGGCTTGAATCTCAAACAACTAGACAGCAAAATGTGGAAAGATGGAGTACTTCAATGAGGTTGTCATAGTTGGTGGGATTTACAGGGTTGCTGAGCTAAAGCTTCTTCCATTGATTGAACTGTGCTCTAATAGGGGAGGCATAGAATGCACATCCACATGTAGTAACCTGCCAGGTAGTAGTGTTTTAGGATTTTCTCCCTCACTTAAAGACTGGGTAGGCAATCCCCAGGACAACGGGGTCATGTAATCATTGTTCAAATTTCCAGATGTCATCCTTAGTGAAAAATGTTCTACTCATTCAATAGTCCTGCATTGTACAATACAGTGTGAATCCCATACTGGAGTTGCATACTCTAATGTAGGGGGGGGGGGGGGGGGGGGGGCATAAAAGTTTTGTAAAGCTGAAACTAGTGCTGCTGACTTGAACTAGGGTAGAATGTTCTCTATATGCGGCCCACCTGTTTGGAGGACACATTAGAAATTTTATGTACATCATGGGATCAACTTAGGTTCTCAGATGGCCATTCTCCAAGGTACCTGAATCTTGGTACAAATTTTAGGGCTACCTACACCCTCTATTTTAATACTTGAAGCTAACAGTTGAGAAATCTTCTTTCATGTAATGATGATATACATGCATTTTCAATCCATAAAACTGGATGCAAACCAGGTACCTGCACAGTTTATGTCTGTTTGTACTTTATGAAATCCTTGATCACTCAGAAGAGTACGATATCATCTGCAAATAGTTTCAATTATCTTACGTTATTTCTGACACTCCATTTAAAGAGTATTCATCACCATTAAAGATATATTGCAATCTATTATAGAGATAGTTCCAAAAAAAGCGTAACAAAAGTGGATCCTAGCTGTCTGAGTTGGTCGAGCAGGGCTCAAGAAACGTTGTCAAACACATCAAATACAAGATTATGGCACATACATCATTGCCACTCTCAAGTGTGGCATTCCATGTTCCAGCTGCTTCTATCAGTGCCTCATTGTTGATCTGCCCTCGAGAAAGCCCTACTATACTATAGTGCAACAGGGCATCTACTTCCAAAATTTACTTCCCGCCGTAACTCCTGACTGCCGCGGACTACAGACCTCTTTCTGGTATCAAAATTCATAGAAAAAATAGATCTTCCATTTATTTCAACATTTCTTTCATTCCGAGTAATAGAACTATGTATTTCGGCATCGCCACCAATTTGTGCAGGTAAACGGATAAATTTACGGACAATTACTGACGCGCGCATTTGCCGGGCAAGTGGAGAAGAATAGGTTTAAGTCTTGAACTGAGTTGTTTCGTGTAGTTAATAGCCCTATTTCTCGTTCTTAGTTATGCCACCAAAGAGCAAAAGGAGGGTTCAGTCCCAGAAGGCATTGACTTGTGGTAGAGTGAAGCTTGCTCGTGTTTCTAGAGCATTAAATGAAGCAGAAGCAGAAGCACAAGCAGAAGCACAAGAAGAGCCAGCTTTTTCACGTGAAACACTCCAACCTGCGGACTTGCTTGTCGCTACACCTGCTCCTGATGGTGATGATGAGTCTGTAGACCCAAGTTTTGATTTAGACTCAAGTGTGCTCTCAGACAGTTACCATCAGAGAGAACGTTTTTGTGAGGAATGGGTTCTTCAATTAGATCGAGATAATCGTGTTTCTCTTGGTATTTTTCTTATGTGCCAGCTGAAGAACCTTCTGGGAAAGGGTGAAACAGAAGCTGCAGAGTTAACTAGCATTATGATTGGAAAGTCAGATAGAACTGTTAGAGAGTGGATGAAAAGGTTTATGGAGATCGATTGTGAATTACCTGAGAGCACACAAGGAAAGTACCAGAGAACTGGAGTACTTTGGAGAGAAGAGGAGCTTAACAGGAAAGCAACTGACTATGTGAGGTCACATACTGTCATCAAGGGGTGTCCTAACCTCACAACAGCAAGTTTCTGCCAATGGATCAATGAGAGACTCTTGCCAAATTCAACCCTCACACCTGGTTTTCCTCGTCGAGTCTCTGTTGAGACTGCACGCTGCTGGCTGCATGAGCTGGGTTTCTCTGTCGTAGAATCTCACAAAGGAACTTTTGTGGATGGCCATGAGAGGGATGATGTAGTCCAGTACCGTGGCAAGTTTCTTCGAAAAATGGCAGGCCTAGGTTTCATCAACAAATCTAATGCTCCTACTGAGGAAGCAAGATCTGCCCTTCCATCGGATCTGGAACATCCCTCACCAGGTGTGCTTGCTAAGAGAGTTGTTTTCATGCATGATGAATCCATTTATCATGTAAATGAAGATCAGCCTACTTTTTGGGGAGATAAGAATACCCATGTATTGAAACCAAAAAGTAAAGGAGCAGGAATTATGGTTTCCGATTTTGTGGAGGAAAGAGAAGGCTATTTACGGCTTACGTATGAGCAGTTTCAAGAGGCAAAGAAACATGACCCAAGTATTGCCTTTCAGGCTCGTCAGTTTCTGGAATATGGGGGAGACAAGGAAGGGTACTGGACTAGTCAGAAGTTCATGAAACAAATGGAGTTGGCAGTCAAAATAGCTGATTACAAATATCCAAGAAGTGAGGGATGGCAGTGTTTTTGGGTTTTTGACCATTCAAGTTGTCACACTTGTGTACCAGAAGATGCCTTAGATGTTAACTATATGAACGTCAACCCAGGGGGGAAACAAAGAATCATGAGAGATGGCTGGTGGGATGGGAAGCCTCAGACAATGAATTTTAATATAGGTGTTCAGAAAGGAATGAGGCAAGTTCTTACAGAAAGAGGTGTAAACACAAATGTGATGGTGGCTGCTGAAATGAAGGAATGTTTAGCATCTTTCCCAGATTTCAAAAATCAGAAGTCCAAAGTTGAGATCTTCCTTGAATCGAAAGGACATGTGGGATACTTTTTACCCAAATATCATTGCGAATTGAACCCGATCGAACGTGTGTGGGCTCAATCCAAACGATATACAAAAGCATACTGCAAATACACACTCCATAGTTTACGTGACAATATACCCAAAGGCTTGGATTCGGTAACTACTGAAAATATTCAGAAATATTTCAGAAAGGCCAGAGAATACATGTTTGCTTATCTAGAAGGCATTCCTATTGGTCAGAGATGGAAACTCGTGTAAAACTGTACAAACAAGAAGTTCGATCACACAGACGGATTTCCGAAATGCAGTAATATATTCACGAAATTGTGTAAATCACAATATTGCACTTTTTCCAAAATTGTTCACGTAACTTTGTTTTCTTACCTTTAAGCTTTATGTATACCAAATATGAAACTTCAATAAAAAATATTGAATATATACATAAATTTTTACATAAAATAGTGATAATTGGTAAATCAATTCTCTAAAATATGAAGTCAACAAAAATAATAAAGTCATCACGTAACTTTTTTCTATCTTCAATAAACCAATGAGAAAAAAAGAAAAAAGTTAATAATGTCAAGTTATATGGAAGTACATACGAAAATTGGTTATGTACAAAAATGCTGCCATTTTGGTTCAAAGGTCGTTACCATGGTAACATCCATTTTTTATGAATGTTTGCCCTAGTGTACATTAATATGGTAACAATATTTTTCTTCTAAACATTGTTCATAAATAAAATATATTTAATTGCCATTTTTGACATTCTTGGAAGTAGATGCCCTGTTGCACTATAGTGATCTGATAGGACAAATTGGTCTTCATCCAAAAGTTTGCTCAGAATTGACAGAAGATGTGGAATTGTGTAAGCTCATTTGCTTTGTGTAGCTTTGGAACAGGAATTATATGGCAGAGCAGAGCTGGGATAGATTTCACTTCTTTATTTCCTTCATTGTTTACCAGGAAGATTTCTAATGTAGTGGTTCATTTTACTGATGTAACTCTTCTTTAATTTATGTAACATAGAAGTGACCAATGATTTCAAATGCTTATATAATAGTCGTTTTATTTTTTTAAATTAATAATGATTTTTTTAAATTAATAATAATTTTTTTAAATATTTTTTAGTCACCCATGGAGGTTTTACTTTGTCTCATAACACAATTCCAAGAAGAACTCTGTAGTATATTAGTTATAGCTAATGACTCTATGGTTGATGCCACCAGATCTCTTTGATAGATGGATCTCATATGTTTGCTTTGTTATCAGGTTGAATTTAGCACACATGTATTATGTCTTAGCTTAGATCATTTCCTTCTAGACATGTCATATACATATTATATATATATATATTTAATAGCTCTGCCTTAATAAGCATTGAGCACTATTTGTAGCCTTCTCAGCAAACTACCTTCTAAGTATATAATATATATATATAATATATAGCAAATTTACTGTATTTGAGGTTCAATACTTACCGTGCAAAAATCTGGCAAAAGTTAATCCGTGCACTTCTGATACTACAACTGATGACGAGGATTCACATTGGCTATTGAAATGTTAGGTTAAATGCAAGATTTTCAGCCAGGTGCCGAGCCAATCATAGCTTATCTGAGGCTACAAGCCTATCTGGATGCTAATAATATTGCCGAAAAGAAATGTATTTCTGTGCTCTATTGGAAAGAGGACACATGATGTCCTGTATAGCTTCGCAGCACCTGACACCCACCAAAAGGTGCATGTTCAATCAGAGAGGCCAACATCCTGGAGAGTCCATTGCTGACCATGTGGTATATAGTGTTGTGACATCTTGCTTCTACACAATACTTGCAAATGCGGTGACTTCATGAATGATTCTCTGGCGAGCACCTCGTGTGTGTGTGTTAGTAAGTAAAAACTCCAGCTGCTGACTTATCTTAGACGCGGATGGCACTATCACTTTTGCAAAGGCCACTGTGTTGGGCCAGAGTTTTGAGCAAGGTGACAAGAATGCAAAAGCAGTAAGGAGAACAGTAGCTGCAATTAAGAAACTCTCAGCTATCCCACATTGACAATTGACAGACAATAGTCAGCAATGTAAGTCATGCTATCCATGTGGCAAAACTAATCATGAATCCACGAATTGTCACTTTGCTGATGACACTTGCAATTACTGCAAGATGAAGGGGCACATTGCCACTGTTTGCCGCAAGAACAAAGGAGATCAGAGAATGACAATCACCAATCATGTCACACCTATATCAGATACTGCTGATGCTGGAGTATTTTATCTCCATGATAATCGAGACTAAAACATCCCAATCTATCATGGTCGCATTTCGAGTCAAATGTGTATCACTTCCAATAGAGTTAGACACAGGAGCGTCGTGTCAAAGTCTACTAAACTTGCCGACCTCCTTATCCTGAAGAGGATCATGTTAAAGGATGAATTGAGGAAAATTCAGCAGTATGAAGTGAGTCTACAGTTATGCCCTGATGCCTGCCCTCGATTTTTTTAAGGCACAATCAGTGCTCTTTGCTATCAAACCCAACATCAAAGAAGATTTAGACTAGCTGGAAGCTAGCAGCATGATTGAAAAAGTTGAGCACTGTCATTGGCCTGCCTCAATTGTTACAGTCCCAAAGAAGAATGGCATTTGTGGCTACTTAAGATAACAATCAATCAGGCCTTAAATTTCAACTGATACCGCCAGAAGACCCCTTTGCAGCATTAGCTGGAGGAATGAGGTTCACTGAATTGGATTTGTCCCAAGCTAACCAGCAGCTGCCCTTTAATAAGCAAAGTTCGTCGCAGTCATTACTCACTGCGGGTTCTACACTGACTGCCATTTGGGTTTGCCTCTGCACCTGCCCTCTTCCAGCAGTACATTATGCAGTATATCTCATGTAATCTGCTATATTGATGATATTTTTGTCACAGTCAGCAAAAATGAAGATCATCTTCGTAATCTGACTAAAGTTTTCGAACATCTGTGGAACCTTGGCTTACACTTGAAGAAGGACAAATGTGAGATTATGTGGAATTTTGGGGGCTCAAGACTTATCCTAAAATCTGAACACTATGCCTGGCAATGTTGAAGCAATTATTAGAGCAGCAGAGACTTGAAACTTCGAGAAACTCCACTCATTCCTACGATCTTTTAACTACTATAGCAAGTGGGTCCCAAAACTACTCACCATAGTTCACATTTTAAATTTTCTTTTGCAGCACAACAAGAAATGTGAATGGTCATCAGAATGTTTGCAGGAATTTTCCAAAGCAAAACAAGCACTTCATCAACCTCCATTTTGGCACAATACAATCGTACTCTTCCCTTCTATCTAGCTGGTGACCTCCCATAACCTTCCTGATGACACTGAGAAAGCAATTGCGTTTGTCTTACGGTATCTATCTATAAGTGAATGAAATTACACTCAGATTTGAAAAACATGATCTCTCTCTCATTTTTGGAGTCAAGAAGTTCCATCTATATCTCTGTGCTAGAAAGTTTGTTCTTGTTACTGAGACCATAAGCGACTTCTGTCTATCCTTGGTCCAAAGAATGGTATCCCTAGCCACTGCCTGGCCCTAACCCCTGGCCCTAACCCTAGCCACTTTCCATCTCTGGCTACTTTTGCCTATTCTAGTGAGCTCCCGTTTATCTGAGAGATTCACGTGCTCATGCAGATGGTCTTTTATCCCATAACTCAACAATCAGATATATAGGAGTGGCATTTCTCACAAGATGACCTTAGCCTTCAATATTTCACAGATTGAACCTTTCTCAACTGCAATTGAACAGATACTGAGCAGAGTGTATCATTCAACTAAACAAAGTTGGCCTGAACACATCATGAATCACTGAAGCCATATCACAAGCTTCGACATCAGCTGACAGTGTAGAATGATTACCTTATGTGGGGAAAATTCATGTAATTATACCAAATATACACCAAATTACAAACCCTTAAAGGGATGTTCAAGGATGAAAAGTTTGGCTTGCAGTTATGTTTGTTGACCAGGTATGGATAAAGACATAGAGAACATTGCAAGGAGTTGCATGTCAAGCTCTCTCCAAGCACCAGCACACTTGCATCCCTCGGCTTGGTTGATGAAGCCCTGGCAATGACTTCACATTGATTTTGCTGGCCCCTTCACAGCTATGTCATTTCTGGTCATAGTTGATGCAAACTACAAATGGCCATCAAAGACCTTCAATAAGTTACAAGATCTGTTCGCAAAATATAGCCTCACTGAACAGGTTGTAACTGATAATTGTCCTCAGTTCTGGTAAGCAAGTATATACCACAACATAAATAAGCAATATTTCAAATATGAAAACAACTCTGCATGACTATTCTACATGAATATTTCACTGATTCAGAATTAATATAGTTGGTTTTAGGATTATCAATCCTGTAGTGATGAGAGCAATAGGGGATACATAAACAAAATATTTCACTTCAAAATATTTATTATCATGATGTTTCATTTTACAGAGGTTACTTTTGAAGGAAAGGATACGTTGGAGTTGGTGGAACTTCCCATATCGTCAGATGCCACGGGAGGGGGACCAATGGATTTTAAAGTTGAATTGTCATTTATTAAGTACACTAAAGGACAAGCCATGACATCTCAAGATAAGGAAAGAATTCATCTTGGAGGTTCTGCTCAAGTGACCATACGCCCTCCTCTCCCTATCTCAGCTATCATTGGAACAATCTTAGGTTCAGTGGCATTCATAATCCTTGGTGCTATAATATATCTTATATTTGCATTGGTGCGTGTTTGGAGGAGAAAGAGGAAACTCTCAGCCAATCAGACTCTGAAAGATAACAATAGGTATCTAATGGAATATGGGCTTAATTTATAATACTATAAAGGCATGTAGTTGAATTGATACTTGTTGCGTCAATCAGTGAACATGTGCAGGTTTACACACTGGTGTTTCAGTTGTTTACCTTCTTTAACTAATATACTTCACTCTCTTGCGGTAATGGTTAATATCTAATGCTGAGCAAGCTCATTAAAAGTGGTCCGACAAAGAAGTGGGTGTGGTTACAAGTGGTTAGTTCTACTGTTTATTCATAATACTGTAATATATATTTAGTTTGTCTCAGACTCTGAAAATTGGAGCTTGTTGAAGTAAGAGGTACTAGCATTTATTTGTAGAAGAACTGGGTTTTCGGTCTTTGTTTCCCTACTTTATAAATAATGGTTTTTGTTTCTCAAAAATCAACTTGAATTTACTCCCTCAACATTTTGGCTAGTTGCTCCAGCTTTTATCGGGAATATTATAAGCAGTGCTCGTGCGTTATAACATAAATATAATTCATGTCAAAATTGTCTTAACTATAAAAATTAACAATATCACATTGAATTACTGTTTTTATTTGTCTTAGGTCATCATTCAAGGAATCAGGTATAAATATTCAATAAATGTAGATATCACATTAAAAATAATGATGTCTGCATTTTTCAATTGTATAGATGAGGCAGCAGAATTAAAGACATATACTGTGCAGAGTTCATTTAAGTTAAACATTTCTAAGCAGCTTATGATTAACTCCTGCAACTTGGAGATGAGTGAAACTGTTGGACAAGGTAGGTTCTGACCCAATATAAGCATACAAATGGTCACCCTTACTAATTAGCCTAGATTTGTCCTATGAAGAATTCATAACTTAATACATGTTAGTTGATTTACAGTGAGTTGTGCCTTAGAAACCAATCTTTACCAAATAGATTTTTCTATGCAACTGCTATCAAATGAACTAAGGTTGCTAAAGACAGTTATTGAAGATTTTGACCGACTGATATCTATTATGTTTTGTAATTATATTTATTCACCATCTTTTTATGACAGTCACTTCACATTCAAATTTCCATTCCTTACTCCTATTACCTGTCTCAGGTCAGTATGGAATTGTTTACAGAGGGAAACTATCTAAAGGATTCACCAAGGGTTTCAGGGAAGTAGTAGCAGTGAAGACACTAAAAGGTATGTAGCTTTTAGACATTCTTGCTTGACTTAACATTATTTCCAAAATAGGTTAAATCACTGGTGAGAGGTCTGCTGGAAGAGTGTTATAGAATGTCGACATTTGACCACCCTAATGTTCTCACTCTCATTGGTGTTTGCGTGGATGGAGGTCCTGCTCCCTATATTGTGATGCCTTTCATGTTCAATGGCAGCCTTATTTCTTACCTGAGAAATGTTAGGGATGAATTATATTTTCCAATAAACTCTGACATGGATGAAAAAATTGTAAGATGTGATGAACCATACCAACCAGTGTGACATGTTTTATTGATGCTTAAAACTTTGCCCTATAATAATAGATGCAGGCTTCCTGTAAGCTTATCGGTTTCTGTCTTCAAATAGCTAAAGGTATGGAATATTTGGCAAGCAAGATGATCATTCACAGAGACTTGGCTGCTAGAAACTGCATGTGAGTTACAAAGTTACAAACTACATACAGGTGTTATATTGTTTATCTCGCTAAACCACATAGCAAGTAATTATTTCTGTGCACTGAACTTTTTCTACACCAGCAACAAAGAATGGTTAGAATAATACCGTGACCAAATTTGCAATATTACGATATGTGCATATAAACATCACAGTTAGGAAAATAATATGCTGGTCAGGACATTCAGACCACACCTTACAAGAGGAATGTTTAGATATGCCCTCACACTTGACATACGTATATATTTCTTACTTAATGGATACAGCATAATGCACAAGAATTTGGCATATGTCTAGAATCTCTATATAAAGCTTGCATGTTTTTATATCTGCCAGCCTGTGCCTCTGTTAGTCTACAATACAATGATTAGCAATAGGTTTTAAGTCAAGAAGATCTGCAATGGCTTTTTTGTATATACTATTCAGTGGTCGGTGAAGGAATAAAGGATGAAAACATAGATAGAATAGTGGATCGCATTGCTCTAGCCAAGCTGAAAGGTCTAATAGATTACATTATTGATGATTTTATAATGCTTGGATCTCACTCTTAGTGTCTCATCATCAATGGGAACTACTTGCAAGCACTCATTTATAAAAACTCGATTCATAACAAAAATTCACATGCAAATTTCCTTTTTATAATTATAATTATGTTGGATGGTATCAGAAAGTGCCTTCTGCAGAATTTAAGGGTACATTTTGAAACTGGTAAGAAATTGTTATAAGTGGAGTTTGCAGTCTTAATACTGTCTAGTGACTTCAGTACATACCTCTATTCTCAATTATCCTTCCTGTTCTATTGTAGCCAGTTATCTCTCCTCATAGGAGAGTGGTAGTAAGTTTAAATGCCTTACTAGGTTTGCTTCTGCATTACGAAAAAATGGTGCATCCTCCACCAAAGCTAGCAGATTAATTGCCAAATGGTGTCAGGTATGTACAGGCTTAATGGCCAATTGGCAATTTTGGGGAAAATTGGTCCTTTAAAGCAGTAATTCCCAACCATTTTGGAATCATTACCCAAATTACCCTATCCTCAATGTGCCATTAGCAATATCTGTGTAAAAATAAATAAAACCTGTTTTATTTTATATAAATAAGTGTGTTAGTAACTATTAGTAGTTAGTTAGTAATTTAGTAGGACATTGCAAAACAAATCACATCAATGGGATGATTGTGCTTGCATGTTGTTAGGCAAGTATTCAATGCTTGGCTTTGTAGAACTAAGAACTAAGAGCAATTCTTGCATATCTGATACCTCCAACTTGTTCTGTTTCTTGTTTTTCATTCCCATGATGATGGAAAAGCCTTGCTCACATCGGTAAGTGGTTGAAAAGAAAGTCAGGATCTTTAGATGCCATTTCGCCAAGGTTGGTGCGTCATTTAGCAGCGATATCAAGAGGGTTTCCAGGTTCTTGTTCTGAAATTCCAGCTTCCAAATCTCAGAGTTATCCACTTCTATTTTGCTGGAAAGTTATCTTCTTTGACCTGAAGGCAAGAGGTGTCCAGATCAGGTAAGTATTTCTTCACCTTTCAAACTAATCCATCCTTGGATGTCTGCTTTCAAAATTTCTAGGATATCTTTACCATTCCTGCTCTCATCAACAAATTTGTCAAGGGGATACTTGCCACATGCACTTTGCAACTCTCTTGCTCCACAACTTTAGTTTTATAATAAATACAGAAATGGCATCAATGATTGTTACACTCCTTCCTTGAAGTGCCAAGTTTCCTCTGTTGAGTTGATTGAAGATGTCATCCAAATAGCACAGATGGAAAACCATTCGTGGTCAGAAAAATGGTGTGCCAAGTCTGATTCTTTATGCAGCAAAAATAGTTGTACTGCCTTCCAACTTCAATCACAGGATTCCTGGCCTCGAGACAGCCACATTAGTCCGATGTGGTAGAGTAGCCCTTCATACTTCTCGCCCATCTCTTTGCATAATTTTTTAAACACACGGCTGTTAAAGTCTTGGCTTTTATGAAGTTAACAACATTAACAAGTTGGCCAAATACTGCATCTGGGAACATCTTGGACACAAGTGTATATCGGTGAATGCTGCAATGGTCAACAGTTATTTATATCTGCATTTTTCCTTTGCTGAGTCTGTGATTACCTCCCATTACTTACAATTACCTCCCATAATAGCAGATGCACCATCAAAAGACACCTGTTGAACACTGTTCCAAGCCAGTGCATTTTTCTTGAGGAAGACACTGACTATGCTGAACATATCCTCTACTTTAGTCATCATAACACGACTCTCACGTAAGAAAAACCCTTTCTTCACATCTGAGTAGTGAATATACCGAATGAAGCTGAATAAAATAGTGCATCTGCTGACATCCATGGACTCATCAAATTGCAGTCATATGCACTGGTCTTAACATATTCCACCACTAGAGCCAGTATATTCACAGTTATCTGGTCAATCTAATGTTGTTTCAAACTGATATAGAACTGAGATTCTTAGCCTGCTCATCATCACATTTTGGCAAACATCACTCATGCACAAGGCAGAATGATCAGATTTTTGGCAATCATATGCCCCTTCTGCTGCCATGCAACTTTTTAGGCCACCTCATAGGAAGCTTCAAGAGTGGATAGAAGATTTTTTGCTGCAGTACAAGTGTTTCCAAATTGAATACCCTCCAACTGCTTCACCTTCTGTTCCAAGTAGTCTAGGTCTTTGTTATGGAGGTCAGGATGACATTTGCAACAGATAGTTTACAAGTTTTAATGGTTTCAGGCTTTGGTTGATCAGAACTTTGCCACAGATAGTCGGTTTTCGCCCTTCGGGGGCATATCCATGAGCAAGAAAAGCATCTGACTAAGGTCACTTCTTGTTAGCCATAGCAACTTTTGTAATGAAAAACAACAACTTTAAGAAGCTTCCTCTCACACTCACAGTCAGCTATCAATATAGAACACACTCAAGCGATTCGGTCAATATAAAGTTTAAACCAGAAAAACTAACACTGACTGACTATGATAATTTTAAGTGAAGAAAAGTTCTTGTCTGAATTCAGTATGCAAATCACATTATTTATAAACAAAAACTTAATGATCTAAGTAATTCCTGATAAGGTAAAGAAATAAATACACCTAGTTTATACATACAGAATGACATCATCTATTCATATATCACAGTAAAGGTTAAGCAGTTATCTTAAATCTAATCTAAAAAGTTCTAAATCACAATACTCTCTAAATAATATCATATCAGTCATTAAATGTTTTGTTAGTCAAGAACAAAACACAAATAGCCAAAAAAATCCATCAGCATTGCTACATTAACCCATAAATATTGCCTCAGGGATAATTTACTCCCAGGTTCAGAACCAATGCTCTAAAGGAATATATAGCTACTTGGTTTTTAAGGTGTTTATGTGGCAGTATTGCACTTCTAGAAAAGAGCACACTTCTAATAACTAGCATGCCTGAGCCTTATAGCTCTATGTAACAAGATATGCTAACTAGGTACACATTGAAAACTATTTGCGCACAGAATTATAGTCGGCTTTTTCCTACCTATATTGCTAGCGACCATCTAGGAGCATCCTTAAACTCCAGTAAAGATTGTACACTCCAACTCTGCATGTTTCTATACGATAAGAAGCATCACAAAAGTCGATTGTTAGCTAAACATTACCTCAACATCAAAGATATCCTTTTAGTTTAAGAAGCACAAACTCCAAATGATCACTAAAGCCTGATAGACTAGGTTGTTTTCCTAGTCGTACTACTGGCAAGACACAACTTTACTTTATGGGAGACAATAGTGAGGCTCTTCAAACTCTAGTCCTATCTTGTGGCATCTTTTCACTCTCTGTACTTCCCTCACTTGAAAATAACTCGGCCCCACTGCGTTATAATAGTGAAGCAGTTAAATCGGAGGATTTCATATCAAAGCAAAAGTGAATACCATGAACTTTAAACAAGGTGACTGAACATCCGATGCAGTTAAGCTCATGGATGGGAGCAATGTGTGTCATCATCTAAAAGGTGTGTTTGCAACAAGTTTAGACTGTAGTTCTATTGAGTCTGAAATCAAATAGTAGCTGTCTAACCCATTAATGCACATAGGAGGACCTATCTTTGGGCAGTAAGACTGATGCTAGGAACCATCCAAATTAATTACATTCATCAACTGAAACTTTCTATATTGCTAATATCTTATGTTAAAATTAAAGAACCATTAAATTTTATTATTTGGGAGAATCATTCACCATTAAGAGAAAACTCCCAGAAGATTTATCAAGGTGAACTTCTCACTTGCATATGTGATCATTTTTTTGCTGTATCATTGTTAAGTATTCTGACCAAAAATGCTATGTATTTCCATCTCGTCCATCTAACTAGATCTGATCCTGAAATTACCTTTTAAGTGGATGGCCTTTTAAGTGGATGGCTCCAGAAAGCTTAGGACACGGGATATTCTCCGAGAAAACTGATGTGGTAAATCTGTAAAAGATAATAGTAGTATTTTCCATTACACATGAGGTGCATATATTTGGCTTGATTATTACCTAACAGCATTATATGATTGCACTGGGCAGTTATGAAATATGTTTATGTGAAAATGTAGTGGTCTTATGGTGTGACATGCTGGGAGGTGTTCAGTGCTGGAAAGAGTCCCCATGCTGGAATGAATGCAACAGATCTGTGTCCTATGCTGGAGTGTGGATATAGAATGGATAAACCCAATAATGCAGCATGCTCGGATATAATGTGAGGAAGTACATTTGCTATCGTAAGTAGTACAAACTGGAAGGCTGATTTTTAGCTGATGTTTGAAATGTGTTGCCAGTGCACTCACTTGAAGACTAAAGTAGTTCAGTTGAAATGTTCATATAAAGGGCTCATTAGAAGAAAAATCTTTGATTTGCTTTGTTATTTTTAATATTGGCACTCTGAACATACTCTGTTATTAAGCATAATAATATTGCAGTTTAAAATAAAATCTCTCTCCTAAATTGTGAGTACTACTTAAGACTATTGCAAACCTCTGCATAACAAGGTCATTGTTTGATCTAAAAGGAGTAGCCTTTAAAAGCCCAAGGTCATGGTCTGGTTAGCTATATTCATGCTCTCTCTTTGCTTCTCAATTGGTAACATCAGTTTAGCTACACATTAACACTTGTTCTTTCCTGTTGTGTTCAGTTTATCTCTTCCTATGTCTATGAGTAAACTTCATTATGATGCACTGGATCTCAACAAAGTGCAGTTAAAATATATGACAACATACCAACATGGATTTGAATAAATGTTTCCTGAAAGCTCATCAAAATTTAGCCAAAATTTATCTCTCACCCTGTTGTCGATATAGTGGTATATATATACTTGATGAAAATCTAGACACTTGTTATTTAAATAACTCAACTTTAGTCATAATCATCACATATGCTGAATCAGGTACGTACAGCACACCTATAGTGGTGTCACACTCTAAAGCAATAGGCAAACTAGAACATAATTATGATACAACCATTTTACATTTTGTTTTGAATTTATTACTTTAAGAATCTCATAACAACTAGTATACTAGATGCTCTGCAATACCTCCATTATATACACTGCAAAAACTGTTTAGTTAAAACAACTTAAAAAAATGGTGCAACTGAGGTAACCAATAAAATTGTTAATTTTACTGGATATATTAACTAGTTAATTGTTTGTGAATATAACTATATTAATATTATATATAGTACTAATAATCAATGGTTAAAGTAACAATTATTAATATTAGTTTCAACTACTATAAACTATAAACAATAAATTCATCATTACTTTATAGTTACTTTAACAACTTCAACCTGGTTAACCTAAGAACTAGATAACTAGATAATGGTTAATTAATTATAATAATTAGTTAATTTAACAATTTCAAATTAGTGTCCTAAGAACCCCCAAAAAGTTATTTTAACCAATTAAAATGGTTGTTCTAAGAACCACAAACTAGTTACCATACAAACCACAATGTTAATTAGATAATTAATAATAGTTATTTTAACTATTGGAACTGAACTACATAATGGTCATTATTATTATAACCAACCACTAATCCTTATTTTATTAGAATTATTAGTTATTATGACTTCTGGCTGGTTACCATACAAACCACATAATGTTGAATTAAATCATTACTATTAGTGATTATAACTAGCTAAGCATAATTGTGCTAAATTCATCATGTCAATTACAAGGCAAAGAATCAAAACCAAAATAGTCAGCACATGAATTAGGACAGAAAAGATGAGAAAAATTCACAACTCGAAAAATTAGTATTAAAAACATAAGTGTTAGTTAAGGGCAAAGTTTTGGATGTCTGTAGTGACCTAGAGGTATGTAGTTGATTTTTTACAATTATTACCCGGAAGACCAAATACAAATTCTTGAAGAAATAAGCACATCTCTTTAGTATGTTTATCATATTCCAGGTTAAATATGTAGAAGAGAGAAAAACATAGAAAGAGAGACTTGGAGAAAGAATTCACTTTACAGAAAACCTCCTGTTCAATAAAAATGAAAAACACCGAATCTCCATCCTCTACAATAAATTCTCCAATCCAAGGTGCTGGACGAGTGGGAGGAGCAGCTGCCACAGTCTCTGGCACATCAGACATCTGTGGGTACAATATTCCATTATTTAAAATAAATACATGGTTCATCATTTGAAACAACTGTGGGCTTTACCTCAAGTCGAGCAAACAAGTAGCTCAGGTCTCCTTCACCCTTTTTTGGCTGCACACAAAGCAGCTGAAAGAGCAATTTCAGAGCTCAGTTTTGCAGTTCACCATCTGTTATAAAATGATAAACATAAATGTATTATGTATACGTAGCAGCACCATAAATTACTGCATGACCAAGTGCATGTATGAGGCGGACATTTTGAGCTGAGGTCCAGGACTTTTGTGTTCAGAAAACTGTCACTGAAACATTTTTTGGGGGATAAATCATTTCATGATCGTATTGGAAAGTATTGTCCACAAAATTGACAAGAACATTACATATTCCATAAATACTGTCACCAGATGCGAGTCAACAACCATTTGCAATTGCAAGATATAATTTCTGAATACAGTGCTTTTTGAACTATAGCATGTGTATTCAAGAATGTACACTATTCAGCATATAGTAGATTCTATATTCACATGAATGAATGATCACATTCTAAGGCCAAAACGATTAATTTTTATACTGATTACAGGATACCTTTTTCAATATCTCTCTGACGTCTCTTTAGCCCCTTGCAGTATGTGATGATAGCAGGTACCCACTTTTGGGTCCACTCAACACTAAAAGACCCTTGAAGTCCTTGCTTGCCAATGACCAAGCAACTCAAGCTCTTGTTCAATCTGTTGACAGAAAAGCAATAAATTCAAGATGCAAGTCCTTGTATCTTTATGTAACAGAAGCCACTAGCAGAATACATGTATAGCACAAGCATTTGTTACATACACTCTTCAATATATCAACATAGTCAAGGTGTTTTAGTTGTGTTAGGAGTTAATTTATATAATACTTTTGTATATATACTCAACACAAACATACCACAGATGGGATCCTCAGAGCCGGAAACTTCTTGAGCTTGGTGAATACGGAGTCATTGCTCTATAACAAATATTGCCTTCGTGAATAAAATGTTAACTTATTCAGAGGTAAAACGACACCATTTCTAGGATTCTCCTTCTCCATCTCCTTTGTGAGAGCTTGAACATGTTGTTCTTGCTCAGCAGTTCTATCTCCACGAGGATGAAAGGATGGATACCTAGACTCCAGGTTAATCTCCCTAACAGGTTTGTGAAAGATCCATCAAACCATTTTTAGAGTTGTTTTGTCAAACAGAGAGAGAGGTAGATCCAAACAGACTGATAAGATTACCTTGATGTGCATCGTATAATGTAGCTAGCCAACAAAATAAAACATTAGAGTTCTATTCTGTTCGAGGACATGAATTATACATACTAACAAGCTAGTTTGTAATCATGACATAAACATTGTCCAGCATCAAGGAACTCTACTTTCTTGCATGCTACTATTGTAGTAGCCCAAGTAATCTTAATGCACCAAGGAGGATCTATCTTTTGGCATGAAGACTGATGCTAGGAACCAGGAAATTACCAAATAATATATTTACATTCACCAAATGAAAATTTCCCTATATATAATTATGTAATGTTAAAATCAAAGAACCAATTATTATTTGGGAGAGGTCATTCACCATTATGAGAAACCTCTCAGAATATGAACTTCTCACTTGCATGTGGTCATTATTTGCTGTATCATTCTTAATGGTATTGTCAGTATTCTGACACAAAATGGTATGTATGTCTTAATAATCCACCTCATTGTATCTAACTAGATCTGATCCTACCAGTTGGTTTTTGTTTGTTTCTGTTGTGTATCTAATGATCTGTTCAACATGGCATATTCTAGGATTGACTTGCACTTTGTGGTTAAAGTCTCTGATTTTGGTCTATCTGAATCAATCAACTCATCCAAGGACTACTTCAGACAGCAAGAAAAGGGTGTGAAGCTACCCTTTAAGTGGATGGCTCCAGAAAGTTTAGGAGACGGAATATTCTCCGAGAAAACTGATGTGGTAAATCCGTAAAAGTTAATAATAGTATTATTCAATGACAGACAAGGTAGATATATTTTGCTTAATTATTATCAAACAGCATAATATAATAGCACTGGGCGGTGATGTAATATGTTTATGTGATAATATAGTGGTCCTATGGTGTTACATGCTGGGAGGTGTTCAGTGCTGGAAAGAGCCCCCATGCTGGAATCAATGCAACAGATCTCTGTCCTATGCTGGAGAGTGGATACAGAATGGATAAACCTAATAATGCAGCATGCTCGGATATAATGTGACGAAGTACATTTGCTATCATAAGTAGTACAAACTTGAGGGATGATTTTTAGCTGATGTGTGAAATATGTTGCCAGTACATTGCACTTGAAGACTGAAGTAATTCAGTTGAAATTTTGGTATCAAAATCAATTGAGCTCATTATTTCAAAAATCATTGATTTGCATCTTTTATTTTTTAAATTAGCAGTGACAGGGGCGTAGGAAGCAATTCTTAAGTGTAGAGGTTTTTCGCCTTGCCACACCAGGGTGTGGTTTTACAAAGGTGGGTTTGGTTTGGAAACTTACAAAAAACAACTTCATGCATGCATTTTCAAACCTTACCTAATGTCAGTCAGAGGGAACTTGCTGCAATGATGGGCACACTACAAGCCAGGACCCATCCCTTGACGATGCTTGAAGTGCTATTATCACCATTACTATATACAATTATGTTATTGTTTCTCATAAGATATATGCTATTACATCACATATATTATCAGGTCTAAATCAGTTTGTTTAAATTTATCAAAGATATTTTCTCGGCGACTATATAGATTCTCTGATAAATTCATTGCCTATCTCTACTAAACTCAATCGATCAGTGCGATGTTTGTGCACATTCAAGGCAGAGTTCGCCGGTTTTACTCAGGGCTTGGGTATAACCCGGGTTAGGTTAAATACATTTTACCCGGTTTTACCCAGGTTTTACTCAAACACGGATACAACCCAGGATAAAATAATAGACACAATATATTTATTATAAACTGTTAAGATATTATAAGAAATTAACTCTGTAATCAGGAAGTAAGACATTCAAACTGTAAAGAACTAGACAAAAACAGGAGCTGTGTCTCACTCAGCATTTATTTACCAAGTGATGTTACCAAGTGATAAGGTTGTATACTCGAGTATATATATTTTATTTAATGATTTATTTAAATATTTAAACAAGATTCATGGGATTAAAGTCCAATTGATATGCAAGTTAAGCAGATTTGATAGTCAATCTCCTGAGGTCCTCGCAGGAGCCTGTGGCAGAAGACGAGTTTCTAGGCTTTCTCATTTTTGTAATTGCAGTATATCCTTCCAATTGGAGAAGCCCTTGGTAATGAAGGCTGCATCTGACCACTGAAGCTTCTTCTCTTCACTTGCTTTAGCACATCTCTGCCCTCCATGTAGTGTATCCAAGCCACCTGAGGAACCATGAGGGCTGGAAACTTTTCTTTACCACACATTTCTTTTCAAATTCTGAAACGGAAATCCTTCGCGCTGATGTGGTTCAATTGGCATTCACACAACTCGTGGCGGTTCCTACGCCCTGATATTCAGCGTAATAATAGCGCAATTTAAAATAAAAATGCTCTCCTAGGTACTACTTAAAGGACATTCAGAAATTAAACATAAACCTCGGCATAACATGGCCTTTATAAAGCCTAAGGTCTTGGCTATGTTCATGCTCTCTTCACATCTCAATTGGTCACATCAGTTTATCTACACTTTACCACTTGCTCTCTCCCATCAAGTCACTTTGTCTCTTCCTGTGTCTATGAGCATAACCTTGTTAGGTAAAATGGAAATTGTCCAAGATAAAAGTCGATAGAATTCAATAATCAAAATTTGAATTTACTCCTAGTTGAGAAATGTTGATGAAATAATGAAGAATAGTACAGTAGAGTATGTAGTAAGCACACACAATGTAGTAAGTGCCCACTTCCCTGATCAGAACCATTTGGACTAAAAGCGCACATTGACATGGTAAGTGCCTACCAGATTCCGTGCGGCAGCTTCTAGATCGAATTGCATGTATACGTAGCAATAGCTCTTTTTTTCCTTCTTTTTTTATGTGCACATGCATGTGCAAAATACTGCCCATGCACTTAAAAAGAGATGGCATGCGTACAAAAATTATGGACAGCTCCCCAACACCTGAAAGAGATGGCACAGAGTCATGCTAGAAATCAACCGACAAGTTACACAGTGAGTTTTAAAGAAGAGGTTGTAGAATGGTACAGGGGTCAAGGAATGCAAAATGTGTCAGCAACTGCTAGAAAGTATGGAGTAGACAGAAAGAGAGTGAGATGGTGGAATGAAAAATATGATGCATTGAGTAATGCCAACATTGGTGGTGGGAAGAAGAAGAGGAAACTGCATGATGGAGGAGCAATCTTCAGCCAACAAGTGGACTAGGAAGTCTTCAATTACTTAGGATTGGAGAGTTCCGAAAGCAGGGATGTTCTGAACAAAGACCTCCTGGAGAAAGCCTTAAACATTGCTCAGAGCACAGGCATCCGAGGCTTCCTTGCATCTCCCATTTGGAAGAAAAGGTGGAATGTTGGTTACAGCCGGGAGAACCAATGCATCACAAAAGGTGCCAGAGGACTATGGAGTGCAGCTTTCCCATTTTCGGCCGATACCGAGAGTTACGACTATTGAAATTCTGAAATTGGCAACATGGATCAGACAATGTGCAGGTAAGCATTGTTCACACTGACAACTTGTAATTTTAAACTTTTTCATCGCTTGGTTTGATTCAGCACCTTCTGCACCAACAATTGTTGTGGAGAGCAAAGTATTCACATTACTACCACTGGTGCCCAAAATGAAGGTTTTTGGGTGCGACAGGAGATGGAACCAAACTCCCTGCTGTCATCATCTACAAGGAGAAAAATGGAAGATTTGGCCCACATGTTGGTAGTGCACTTCATATTCCTCAGAATGTAGATGTCACTACCACCGAAAATAGCAGAATGACTCACCCAAGAGTGCACAGCTGGCTATGTAGTGTGTGGAGGAAGTCTTCTTATGGCAACTTGCGATGCTTGGTCCTCTATAGCTATCGCCCGCACCCAACACCAAGGACATTGCTGAAAACTGAGTATTCATCCCAGTAATGGACCATTTCAATAGTGAAGCACCATATGATTCCCTCCATTTTGTGTAGGTGGCTGTATATCCCTGGCACAGCCAATGGATGTTTTAGTCAACAAGCCCTTCAGGGACAAAATGAGGGACCTGTGGGTAGAGTGGAGGAGAAGCTAAGCTCTTGCAGGACCAAGAAGGGCAACTTGAAGTCCCACCTCAAGACAGGATATACCATAGATTGGGTCTTTGCTGCATGGGAATCTATTTACGAAGACACGATAGCTCACTCCTTCATATCTTGTGGGATCTCCAACAATATAGACGGTTCTGAGGACCAATACATCAGGGAATGCTTTTTGAACGAGATTGAGGACAGAGCGAAGATAAGGGATCCCTTTGCTTAGCTGACTGATATTGAAGCTGATAAGGTGCAGGGCCTGGACGAACCTGAAGAGGAGGACGAAAAATAGAGAGAACGAACAATTAACTAACAAGCGCATGCAAATAAACTTTGTTATTTGCTCTCATGAGCACGAAATCTGTGTGCAAATCCAAGTTCAAAGTTTAATGCACGTTATATGGAGCTAAAATATCATGGGTTTGGAAAACCATCAAGCTGATTTGGAGGTGAGTGGTTAGCGTTCATGGGTGCTTAGTTCGTATTCTATGGTAATACTAATCATAATAGATCATAATAGTAATAATAATAGTAATAATAATAGTAGTAATATTAACAATAATCATAATAGTAATAGTAATAATAATAGTAATAATAGTAGTAATAATAATAGCAATATTAATTAACAGTAATCATAACAGTATTCATACCAATCATAATAGTAATCATAATAGTAATCATAATAGTAATAATAATAGTAATAATAACAGTAATAATAACAGTAATAATAAAAGTATTAATTATAATAATTAATAGTAATAATAATAGTAATATTAATAGTAATAATAATAGTAATAATAATAGTAATAATAATAGTATAGTAACAACAACAAAAAATAACAACAACAATAATAATAACAAAGCAACGTCAACAACAATAATGACAACAGCAATAATGTCATCAACAATAATAATACTAACAATAATAATAATAACTCCTCAGCAGCCATTCCATAGTCTCGATTTAACCAGGTGCTAGGCTGATGTGCAATACCTCCTTCACTAGCAGCTCCTTTTGGCCTGGTCCAAGATGGTGGCTTCTTCCAATCAAATAGATGTCCATTATCCCATGCATTTTCAGCAATTGCAGACTTCTTTCCACTTTGTAGAGGCATCTTGATGTTCTCTCACTCTGGTCTGCAGTCTTCTGATGCTCTCCCTTATGTAGTATTTCCCACATCTACAAGGGATGCAGTACACAATAAATGAGTGCATGTTAGCTGGTAAAACAGCCTTCACTCTGCTCAGTTGTGTTCTAAGGGTTTTCCTAATCTGATTGATATTGAATTCCCTGCTGATATCTTCACTCATCCCTGTTGCATAAGGAATCACTAGGATCCTTCTTTTTAGACCCCTCATTGCCTGCATCGGTGTACTTATCATCTTCCTTTCTGCACTTAGATATATCTACAGAGAAAATGTTAATGAAGGCTTGCGGATAACCATTCTTTATAAAGATACCTATTCAGATGGTGTTCTTCCTTCCCAAGGTCCTCCTTTTTAGTCAGTACTCTCCTGGATCTATCAAACAAACAAGCTCTTCACTTACATGAACAGGATTATGTGATCTATAACAATCCATCAACTTCAAGCTCCATGGTAAACTTTATGGATGACCTGATGTTGTTCAGAGAGTCAAAAGTGGGGCAGTTGTGAGTGCCAATTCCTCAAAGAATTTCATATAAAGGTTGGCTACCACTACAGATACTGGAGAGCCTATTGCTGCACCCTCTTTCTACTCGTAGTATTTTTCTTGACACCAGAAGCAGGTGGATTTTAGGCACAACTCCAGCAGTTCAAAAATACTGTCTGCACCTAGTATAGTACTCTCATGCAAGCTCTCATATTTCGTCAACATTACAAAAATCACTTCCACAGCCTCATCAATGGTAACAATGGTAAAAAGAGAGGAAACATCATGACTGAAAAGACACTCATCCAGTGCCAAACATCCACCTTGAATACACTTGATAAATTACCCAGATCCTAAACATATGTCCTTCCATTTCAAGCTAGAAGTGATAGCAAATGTTCTATAAACTTGAAAAGATTATGCGATGAGCATGCATACAAGATGCAATTGGCCTAAAGGGAACCTGTATCTTAAAAGTCCACAAATCAGTGGTGGTCACTGGGCCTTGTATAATGCAGTTGTTATTTCTCCCATTTTCTCCATATTCGATTAAACGTGATTTCCTGTGCCTTGGTACTATCCTTCTTCAGATTCCATATGTTTTGGTCTCCAGCATTCCTCTCAGCTTTGAAATGTAACTGTCCTTCCTTTGTCATCAGAACTGTTTTCCTCCCCTTGTCTTCAGGTAAGATCATGAGCTCTTCCATCTTCCTCATTTTTCCCAGATTCTTTCTCTGTTCCTCTGTCAGGTTGTCCTTTGGTTTCCTTGCTTTTCCCAAAATTCCACACATTCTTCCTTGAAGTGCATGTGCCTTGCTAATCTCCAGCTTTCTGGCCATCTCTTGCAAAGCAGCTATGGCTGCATGGACCAAAAAATTGTTTGCAAGAAGAAGGGGAAAAAGAAGGAATCTCTAATTTTTGACGCATAGTCCCTCCTTAATATACAAATATTATGAAGTTTTTAAATATTCAGTGTTCAAATTTAAAAAGACTAGAGTTTGATCAATGTATATATTGATAAATTCATGTCTATTATAATATCAACTATTTGCAAATATATAACCCAAGTACAAAAATGTTACAATTTTGCTATCAATAGACCTCAAATTTCCAGTGACTTTACACACAATAATTGGTAAACAGTTGCCATCAGAAAATCTGAATGCTACATATTTTGCTTCAATATCAGTTGTTTTACATAGAAACTTAATCTTGTGATATTATTTAACAGCACAGGCCTTCAACATAACCAGGCAAACTACTTTTAAATTGTGGATATATTTCTCTGTGCGCAAGATATGAAAAAAGCATTTACCATGTAGACTACTAACATTAACAGGATTCGTATATATTATATATATATATATATATATGCAATCAACTCCAAATATAATACAGATTTAAAAAGCTGTATTATATTAGTCTTCACTATATTAAATATTTGTTGTCTACATTTAATTCTTGTTTCATTTCTGTTTTGACTTCTCAATTCTCAATACAATAATATTTGTATATCTTTGTTTTCTTATTTCATTATTTTTCTTCTAGTCAACCAGTCACCTGCAAGAAGTTCTCATTAAATCTCCAGAACTATATAGAAAAAGATATATACATGCCTTTGTATTCATAGACATAAACACATCTTTCTACCTGGCCTTGCCCAAGGTCTGTGCTGTTAATAATTAACCATGTTTTTCAAGAAATTTTGACAAAACACTTCATGCATGCCTTGAATTCTTTTTGTGAAAGTAGTGAACAGGGAGCTCCAAAAAACTGTACTAATGGAGCTTGAATCTGTCTGTGTCTGAGTTTCTATAATTTTAATACGAATTATTCCAAATCTTCTAATACATTGCAACAACTGAGCCATTTCTTATTCAGTAAATACCCGATAATCAGCAAAATATGAAATATCTTGTTTATATGAGTAAGGTCATCGATGTCATAAACACAGTATCAGGTAGACAGATACAACATCCTATAGATGAATTTCATGGTAGAGATTTTTGAGACTCCCATAAATTACAGTAACAAAGAATTGAGGGCATGCTTGAAATATTTTGTGATCGACCGCACTTGGAACCAAACTTATGCCATCCGACTGTTTGCCATCCGATCTGAACACTCCATTGAAGGTGGGATTTTTGCAGCGTCCAAACTTCTCTTGACCACCGCATTCAGAGAGGCATGTCTTGGATAGCTTCTACGGCAACTCAGGCCATGTGTGCCTTTAACATCAACCTGTTCACCGCAATGGCAAAATGAATGGGGTTTAACTAGGGGCACATCTATCCTCAATTCCACTGCAATCCTAAGTACCTTGTCCTCCATCCTTAAGCCTAGGGATGCCACTGGGATAGCATTGAGCCAAGCACCAGATTCTTTCCATGCTGCAGCTAGCAAACGTGCACGAGAAGTTTCAGAATGACCATCACTTAGCAGCTGATCGAATGTATCCTGAACTAAAGGGGTATCCCAAGCTCTCTGTGTATTGGGAGAGAGACTTAGTTATCTTCATGCTCATGATGCATTGCATCTCCTCCGACATGCCTTTTGCATTCCCAAACTTCTGCATATATCACGTTCATCTCCTTCCTTCTCTTCTCCATTACTACATTCATTTGACAGGCTGCAAAGAGGAATAGTGAGTGAGATAGTGAACGTTGAATTTAGCGATTGTGCATGGACACAGGCATCACTTTCGGTGCATTTGGGTGGTCTTGGGATTAGAAGTACAGTGCAGTTGGCACCTTCTGCCTTCCTTATCAACTGCTACCTGCTCTGATCTTATCCAGCAGATCCTTCAGGAAAGGTTGTCTGGTGTGAGGTGTACTTTTCAGGATTATGCCGTAAAAGTCATGATGCTTCACCCCCTGTCTTCCCAAGGATTGATGAATCAATGCCTTCCACTCCACAAATTGGTGAACCCAACAGGGTGGACGACTCTGTGTTCACTACCAAAAGACCTGGAATATCAACTAGTAAGGAACCCTGAGTGGTATGGTCTCAGCACACCACTTTGCACTTACTGGTTCAAAGAAAGGCCTACATCCTCAGCTAGAAGCTCCACTCTCCGAAAGTCATCTATGTCCTACCAATTTCCACCTAATGTGATGTCGTCCAGGTAAGAGATGCAAAGTTCTGACATTAGGCCCTCTACTACTGAGTGAATAGCGAGGCAAAACAACGCTGGACCCAACAAATCACCTTGTTGTACCCCTTACTTTGACTCTATCACACTATCTCCAAAGAAACGGCTTGTTGGAGTATTATATGCTGAGATTACTAAAGGTAATAGCTGTGGAGCCAAATTCCTGACAGCATGGAACATCTTATCACTATTAAATGCATTTCTGAGGTCTAATTTCAGAAGTGCACTATCAGGGGCAAGGTTTTGCACATAAATTTTAGCTGCGTGAGTAGCAGCTTCAGCACCCTTTGGCCCACCAAATCCTAGCTGTAGGGGGGCTAGTACAGAATTAACAGATGTCTTCACTCGGCTAATGGCATACTTAGCTGCTAGTCTGCGGAGGGTACAACTCACAGCAATGGGTCTAATACCTCCACCTCGTTTTGATATAGCAATCAGTGATGCACCAAAGAATAAAGGAATTATGAATTCAGGAGTGTCACCCCGAAGAATGTTGTTGATGAATGCAGATGAAACTTTGAGCCACCCTCACCAGACCTGGTCCGATCATATCCTTCAGATGCTGAGGGGGAACACCATCTGGGCCACCTGAGGAACCATTAGGGAATGATTTGATGGCCCTAGCTATCTCCTCCCTCGATATATTCATAGCAGAGTCTAAAACTTCTAAAGGAACATCTGGAATGTGAAGTTGATATATTTGAAAGGGATATTTTTCCGCTAGAGTGTCATCATTACATTCTGCTAGAGAGTCTACTAGCTAGCAACACGCACTGGATCCCTTATAGTCACCCTCTCCTCCAATTTGGATGAAACCCTATTAGCCAAAAGATCCATGGGTGATTTCACAGATTTACAAAAATTTGGGCTGCTAGTCCCCACAGTGCAGGCTGATTCAGCATAATCCGGTTAACTTGAGTGGCCACTCTTCCATGCTGACCACCTCTCCTTGGTATTTGTAAGCAGTGAGAAGGAAAGTAAATTAACCTAGACCATGCACACAAGTCACAGAAATTAGCTCTTACTTGATGCAAAATGGTGACCAATTTCCATGCACACCCTCGAGATGCACGTGGTAACATTTTGAGAATCCTCACCGAGGTTGGGCAGACGGAAGGTGTCTACGTGGTCGACGGACACGGGCTTTGAGCCGCAGGGGACAGACTTACTGGACGAGATCGAGAGCCCTGACCGCGATCGTGAACACGGAAGAGCCCCAATCTAGTGACATGCATCCAACGGTTGCATACAGGACAGCGACAGCGACCATTCCTAGACTGACTTCCAAGCACTCTTTCCCCCTCGGCATTGTCGGTTCTCCTCCACAAACCGAGGCCACCGACTAGCTACATTATTCACTGGAGCTGGAAACAGTCGCATCCATCGGCCATTTTTAATAGTAATAACAATAGTAACAATAATAGTACCATAGAGTACGTAGTAAGCACCCACGATGTATTAAGTGCCCACTTCCCTGATCAGAACCATTTAGACTAAAAGCGCACATTGACATGGTAAGTGCCTACCAGATTCCGTGCAGTGGCTTCTAAATCGAATCACGCGCATATGTAGCAATAGTTCTTTTTTTCCTTTTTTTTCATGTACACATGCATGCGCAATATATTATGGACAACTGCCCACACACCTAAAAAGAGATGGCACGTGTACAAAAATTATAGACAGCTGCCCAACACCTAAAAAGAGATTCATGCTGTAAATAACTGACAAGTTACACAGTGAGTTATAGTAGAGGTTGTAGAATGGTACAGGGGACAAGGAATGCAAAATGTGTCAACAACTGCTAGAAAGTATGGAGTAGACAGAAAGATGGTGGAATGAAAAATATGATGCATTGATTGATGCCAACATTGGTGGTGGGAAGAAGAAGAGGAAACTGCATGATGGAGGAGCAATCTTCAGTCAACTAGTGGACTCAGAGGCCTTCGGTTACTTAGGATTGGAGCGTTCTGAAAGTAGGGAAAGATCTCCTGGAGAAAGCCTTGCACATTGCTCAGAGCATAGGCATCCAAGGCTTCCTTGCATCTCCCATGTGGCTGCATGGCTGAAAGAAAAGGTGGAATGTTGGTTACAGGCGGAGAACCAATGCATCACAAAAGGTGTCAGAGGCTATGGAGTGCAGCTTTCCCATTTTCGGCTGATACTGAGAGTCACGACTATTGAAATTCAGAAATTGGCAACATGGATCAGACAATGTGCAGGTAAGCATTGTTCACACTGACAATTTGTAATTTTACCTTTTTCATCACTTGGTTTGATTCAGCACCTTCTGCCACCAACAATTGTTGTGGAGAGCAAAGTATTCACATTACTACCACCGGTGCCCAAAAGGAGGGTGTAGCTTGGAAATTTGAGGGACAGTTGTACTCAGGGCACAGCGCAGGTCATCCTCAGCATCAAGTCTGTTCCTTGCTTTAGATTTTATGACCAGAAGGGCCGAGAAAGCACTCTCACAGAGGTATGTTGATGAGAATGGAACAAGAACTCTGAGAGCAAAGCCACTGGTTTTCGGGTATGTTGGCAGCATCTTGGCCCAGAAGTCAGAGAGGCTTAAAAGCTGGAACTCCTCCTTAGCTGCATTGTTGTTAACTAACTCCAAGAACTCTTCTTGAATGTCGTCAGGGAGGTCATCAACAGAACTTCTGAAGGGGTTTCTTGTGAGTGTCATCTCTGTGCTCTCTGTGTTGATCCCAGGAAAGTAGTGTACAAATTCTCCTTTTAGACCTGACAGGTGTTCCTTGATGTTCTCTTTTAGCTCGTCTGTGATTGTTCCCTCCCCCACAACCTCCATCAAGCGGTGAAATGCAGAGATATTTCCATTGTCCAGCTTCCTTTCCAGAGGCAAATTTTGGCCAGAAAAGCAGCGATGTGGTCAGTATTCATGATGATGTTTGTTTTCCGACCCTGGAGCTTGAGATTCAGACCATTCAAAGCTTGAAATATGTCGGCCAGATAACTGAGTTGACACTTGAAGTCTGGCACTTGAATGGCGACCAAACAGTCCTATCAAAGTGAATTAACATAAGATTATTAGTTATTGGATTTTCCAATCAATCTGTACCTCAGCTTTCTTTCCATCACGGCTCTTCAGGAAAGTCTCAAGCTCTCCAACAAGTTCGTAGACACATGCGAGAACATTGCCTTTCGATAGCCAATGAACAGAGGTGTGGTAGAGAAGGTCCTACATAGGATGATAGGGACCATATTATCTGCTTTCTCCTTGTAAGTATATTTACCCGATGTTGTGCATCCATATCTTGGCACAGTTGGCGGAAGAGTCTTGTGTTGAGTGCACTTCCCTTGATGTAATTCACGATCTAAATTAGTAGAGAAGAAAGTGTGAATTAAATGCAGTCTTATTACAAAAACTCTTTAGAGGGCTTATCTTGTGTAATTCATCAGTCCATAGCATGAATTATGGCCAGTGTAGACCAGCCAAACTACTGGAAATATTTTAAAGTTAGTATATCAGGTGACCTTAGAACTTCAGCCTATAGTTCCTACAATATTATATAATAATACTTGTGCAATGTGTTGAAGGAAATTTTAGCATCCTCAACACTCATCAGCATTTAACAAGGGACAACTATCATTTATATACTTGGATGACTGCCCCCAAAGTCTGTTTGAGAGTTGTGGGGAGGGTTTTTGATGCCAGTGTTTCACGGTGGATGAGGCAGTGTGTTGTTATTACACCAGGGTTCTTCTTTTTAACCAGAGTTATGAATCCTGTGATTGAAATTTCAATCATTATGATATGGGTTGGCAAAATATGTACTGCCTGCATGCACTATACCAGAACGAGATCATACCAGAATGGGATCCCAGCATGGCTGGAGCTCCATCAGTGCATACGCCTACCAACTTCTCCCAAGACAATTTCTCTTTCTAAAAATAGCTTGACACCATTTCCATCACATCATGAGCTGTAGTCGATGTGGTCAAAGGCCTACAGAAGAGGAACTCCTCCTCAACACAGCTTCCCGTGATGTAGCGAGCAAAAACCTGGAATGTAATGCACAAAATGGCACAAAACTTTGAGGTAATGGGATCTGGTATTTACCATGAGCTGAGCGCATTGTGCTGATTCATCCAGCTGAATGGAAAAGAATGGAGAGGCCTTTATCTTCTCGGTGACCTGCTGCTGGATGTCTTTTGACATATCATCAATGCGCTGCTTGACGGTGTTGTCGGAAATGGAGATCTATAATTGTCAAAGGAAGTCTGGGAAATGTAGTATGCTTTGAAAAATGTAATATCAGACCTGTTTCATCTTGCTGGCACTCTCCTCATCCAGAACAAGCCGTGTTGCCTCAACCAGACATGTCTTGATGGGTTTTTCACCAATGTTGTGTGGCTTCTTGTTCTTGGCGATCAGTAGCGAAATTTTGTAGGAAGCCTCAACAAACCAACTGTCCTGAAAATTTTCAAAATGCTTCCATACATCACCCATGACCACTAAATTAGTAAAACTATACTTCACCTAAAATTCTCAGCTCTGGTATTTACCTGGAAAAGGACTCCTGTTCCGCGATCCAACCTTGCCCTTTTCACGTGTTCTTCTTTCATTTGGAAGTATTCTAGGCCTTTTTTGGCCAGCTCTGGGTGGACTTTGGTCAGGTGGTCCTTGAGCTTTGAAGGCTTCATGCTCTCATTTGTGAGGTATTTCTGGCAAACCACACACTGAGGGACTTGAAGGCCTTTGTGGACAATGAAAGAAAATCCATGGGCCAGGAAACTCTCATTGTATGAACGCTTTTTTGACATTGAAAAACACAAGGCAGCACAACACAACTTGGATTCAATACTTTTCTTCGGTCAGGTCAGAAAAATAATTGGCTTTCTACACCCAGGGTGAACATCAAAGGAAAACAATCTACAACACAATCAATCCTGACACCACAGTTTTACTACAGATTACTTAGCTAGACAACTATAATTACTATTAGTCCATACTGAGTTGTATGGGATTACAAACCCTGACTTGTTTTATTGCTGAGCAACGCTCAAGATTACCCATGAAAATATTATTCCAACTTTGTTCGGTTTTTCACAAATATATATTATTCCTGGGAGGTCCCCATTACCCCCAAGAAATGGCAAATTACCCCCTTGGGGATAATTACCCCCAGGTTGGGAACCAGTGATCTAGAAGGAGAAAAATGGAAGATTTGTCCCACGTGTTGGTAGTGCACTTCGTATTCCTCAGAATGTTGATGTCACTGCCACCGAAAATAGCTGGATGACTCACCCAAGAGTGCACAGCTGGCTATGTAGTGTGTAGGGGAAGTCTTCTTACAGCAACTTGCGACTCTCAGTCTTCGATAGCTATCGCCCGCACCCAACACCAAGGACATTGCTGAAGAGTTGAAAACCGAGTATTCATCCCATGTAATGGACATTTCAATAGTGAAGCACATTTGATTCCCTCCATTTTGTGTAGGTGGCTGTATATCCCTGGCACAGCCAATGGATGTTTTAGTCAACAAGCCCTTCAGGGACAAAATGAGGGACCTGTGGATAGAGTGGAGGAGAAGCTAAGCTCTCCTAGAAGGGCAACTTGAAGTCTCCCCTCAAGACAGGATACCATAGATTGGGTCTCTGCTGCATGGGAGTCTATTTTCGAAGACATGATAGCTCGCTCCTTCATATCCTGCGGGATCTCCAACAATATAGACGGTTCTGAGGACCAATACATCAGGGAATGCTTTTCGAAGGAGATTGAAGAAATAGCGAAGATAATGGAAGAACCCTTTGCTTAGCTGACTGATATTGAAGCTGATGAGGTGCAGGGCCTGGACGAACCTGAAGAGGAGGACGAAGAATAGAAATAGATTACTAGAACGAACAATTAACAAGCCTGCGTGCAAATAAACTTTGTTATTTGCTCTCGTGAGCACGAAATCCGTGTGCAAATCTGAGTTCAAAGTTTAATGCACATTATATGGAGCCAAAAATTCATGGGTTTGGAAAAGCTCAAGCTGATTTGGAGGTGAGTGGTGAGCACTCATGGGCGCTTAGTTCGTCTTCTATGTGGTAATTACTAATAGTAATAATAATAGTAATCATAATAGTAATAATAATAGTAATAATAATAGCACTAATCATAATAGTAATCATACCAATCATAAAAGTAATCATAATAGTAATCATAATAGTAATAATAACAGTAATAATAACAACAGTAATAATAACAGTAATAATAACAGTAATATTAATAGTACTAATAATAGTAATAATAATAGTAATAATAATAATAGTAACAACAACAACAAAACAACAACAACAATAATAATAACAAAGCAACATCAACAACAATAATGACAACAACAATAATTGTAATAATGGCAACAACAATAAAACAACAATAATAATAACAATAATACTATAATAACTCCTCAGCAGCCAGGCAAGTCCATTCCATAGTCTCAATTGAACCGCTCACACTCTGGTGCTAGGCTGATGTGCAATTTGGCCTGGTCCAAGATGGTGGTTTCTTCCAACCAAATAGATGTCCATTATCCCATGCATTTTCAGTAATTGCAGACTTCTCTTCACTTTGTACAGGCATCTTGATGTTCTTTCACTCTGGTCTGCAGTCTTCTGATGCTCTACCATAGGTAGTATTTCCCACATCTACAAGCGACGCAGTATGCAATGCATGAGTGCATATTAGTGGTAAAACAGACTTCACTCTGCTCAGTTGTGTCCTCAGGGTTTTCCTAATCTGTAAACAACTCTACCTTCAAACCCTCCTGATGTCTTCACTCATCCCTGCTGTATAAGGAATGACTAGGATCCTTCTTTTTAGACCCCTCATTGCCTTTATTGGTGTACTTATCTTCTTCCTTTCTGCACTTAGATATCTATAGAGAAAATGTTAATGAAGGCTTGCGGATAACCATTTTTTATAAAGATCCTTTATTCAGATGATGTTCTTCCTTAAGTCCTCCTTCTCAATCCAGCTCTTTGCTTACATGAACAGGATTATGATCTATAATTAAGATACAATTCATCAACTTCAAGCGCTCCATGGTAAACTTTATGGATGACCTGATGTTGTTCAGAGAGTCAAAAGTTGGGCAGTTGTGAGTGCCAATTCCTCAAAGAATTTCATATAAAGGTTGGCTACCACTACAGATACTGGAGAGCCTATTGCTGCACCCTCTTTCTACTCGTAGTATTTTTCTTGACACCAGAAGTAGGTGGATTTTAGGCACAACTCCAGCAGTTCAAAAATACTGTCTGCACCTAGTATAGTACTCTCATGCAAGCTCTCATATTTCGTCAACATTCCAAAAATCACTTCCACAGCCTCATCAATGGGAACAATGGTAAAAAGAGAGGAAACATCATAACTGAAAAGACACTCATCCTGTGCCAAATATCCACCTTGAATACACTTGATAAAATAATTACCCAGATCCTAAACATATGTACTTCCATTTCCAGCTAGAAGTGATAGCAAATGTTCTATGAACTTGAAAAGATTATGCGATGATGCATGCATACATGATGCAATTGGCCTAAAGGGAACCTCAGGTTTATGTATCTTAAAGAGTCCAGAAATCAGTGGTGGTCACTGGGGCAGTTGGTATTTCTCCCATTTTCTCCATATTCTTTAATACATGATTAACCTTGATTTCCTGTGCCTTGGTACTATCCTTCTTCAGATTTCATATGTTTTGGTCTCCAGCATTCCTGTCAGCTTTGAAACTGTCGTTTGTCATAAGAACAATTTTCTTCCCCTTGTCTTCAGGTAAGATCGTGAGCTCTTCCACCTTCCTCAGTTTTCCCAGAGTCTTTCTCTGTTCCTCTGTCAGGTTGTCCTTTGGTTTCCTTGCTCTTCCCAAAATTCCACACATTCTTCCTAGAAGTGCATGTGCCTTGCTAACCTCCAGCTTCCTGGCTATCTTTTGCAAGCTTACTAACCTCCAGCTTCCTTGGTCATCTTTTGCAAAGCAAACAGGGACAAACTTAAGACCAAAAGCAAGCACTTCTTCCTGAGTTGGAGAAAGGTTCTTCTCTGTCAGATTCACCACCTATCTAATCAAGTCTTGGTATTGAATCTTCACTACTATAGATATCCTTCTCTCTTCTTTTGATGGTCCTGCTTGCATTTGCTGTGTCTTCTCTGCTGCTACCCTACAAAGGATCTGAATCCTCTGAATGGCTAGCTACCAGAATACAATTTCAATTTGATTATTGAAAAGCTTATTGTAATGTTATTATGTCAACTGAGAGTTCATTGAGAGTTTATTTAAGGAATTTGATACATTAATATAGTAGTTTTTAAATATTCAGTGTTCAAATTTAAAAAAAGTAGAGTTTGTTCATTGTCACTGGGCCTTGTATATTGATAAATTCATGTCTATCATAATATCAACTATTGGCAAATATATAACCCGCGTACAAAAATGTTACAATTTTGCTATCAATAGACCTCAAATTTCCAGTGACAATAATTGGTAAACAGTTGCCATCAGAAAATCTGACTGCTACATGTTTTGCTGCAATATCAATTGTTTTAGATTATTGTGGATATTTTTTAACAGCACATGCCTTCAACACAACGAGGCAAATTACTTGTAAATTGTGGATATATTTCTCTCTGTGAAAGATATGAAACAAGCATTTACCATGTAGACTACTAACGTTAACATGATTCTTTATATATATTTATATATATATATGCAATCAACTCCAAATATTTAAAAAGCTGTATTATAATATTTGTTAGTTTGTTAACCATGCGGCCACTATAGCAGCTAGTAGGAAATCCCCCCATTTTATTGGGGTTTCCCATCTTTCCACATCGCGGGCAGTATTTTCTCCACGTTACATGGCAACGCAGTTCCATTACATGCGTAGCAAGCTTCTTCACCACCAATCTTCTAACTTCACTCTTACATACAAAGAAGCAAACAGGAGCCTTCAGACTTCACACAAATGTAAAGGAAAGGTATTAGATGCCTGTAGTACAAAAAAAGAAAACTAGTCAAACTATTAGTTTGAGGTCATACCACAAAAACATTTTTCTCTACATAAGACCCCTTTTCTCAGATCCTATCAATTATAATATGGTTAGTTGAGGGCTTATTCTTAAAGGTGGCTAGTTTATAGGGGGTTACAAAAAGGAACAAGACAAAAAATGTTCTATTTAAAAACTTGTTTTCATAAAAGATAGGAAGGATTTAGCAAAGCAGGCCACAAACACTCCTTTGTCATGTCATAATTTTAAAAGTCAAATACTTCTCAAAATATATATGGTCTACCTTAGCTTTTTATTTTTTGACAATTCAATCCAATATCTTAATACCACATTTTTGTCACATTTATTCACCAATGGACCATTTTTGTAACCATATTATTATTATACTGTAAAGGAAAGATCTTCAAACTGGTGATATCATAAGAATGCAGATAAAGCAAGATAAAGTGTTATATTGGATAGACTTCTATAAAAATAGAAAGAACACTGTACCCAAGTAGACCACGAGGAATTAGACAAATTGGTTAGTGGTTACTATATGTCGGGGGCATGACTAGGGGAAAGAGGCATGTGGTGAGTGTGTTTCTATAATTATGTCAGGTATGTAACACTTGGAAGATATGGTGTGGTTGGTTAGTGGTTACTATACACCAGGATGGACTTGGGAGAAGGTACATGGTTGGTCAGGGTGGTTGCTATATGTAGGGGGTGGCACATGATCAAGTCTCACAGTACTCACTATAACATTTTATCATTTGTTGAGCATCTCTCATCCGCTAATTTTTACAATCAAGGTGCTTAATAAATGTTCTCAAATTTGTGTCCATGTGTGTGTGCATGTGTGTGCACATGTGTGTATGTGTATGTATGTGTATGACTGTGTAATGTGTGAGACATACAAATGTGTAGGGAGAAGATTGTGTGTCAGTACAGCTATATTATATAATGTTACATATCACATTCCAAGGTAATCTTGTAGCTGTGCATGTGGAGACATCAATAAAATCGTAATGAACTATGCCCTGAGAGGGCTATCTTTCCAGACTTTTGTAAGTTAAAATATCCTGTAAGTGTAATCCTAGTATCCCACATAGTAGACAACCCTGATAAATAGGTGCAGTGGCAGGAAGTTTCAATACCTTGAAAGCTGGCTGCAGGTAACTATATTATATTTTTATATTTTGCTAGTCATAGAAAACCAATGATAAGGACCCATCTCACCTCACTAGATTCCACAGTGACCATTGTCCAGCTAGATGCAGTGTAATTATACCTCCACTGGGTATAACTGCAGTCATATTACTAGATGCCTACTTGGGAGAGGAGCACAGTGGAAGTGGTCCTCCCCCAAGTAGGTATGGGTGTGTCTTTATGCGGAGATCATGGAAGTGGATTCACCGGCAAGGTCTACTAGTTTACCTCAAGGCTAAGCAGTAATAGCAACACCTGTGCTACTAATAGAAGTTACAGGGCACTCGGTGACAATTTCTTCCCCCCCCCCTCCCTCTACCCCTGGAGGGTTTGGTGGGATCATATACTTGCTCCACTATCTAGGTTTAAGATTATATTACAATTTTTCCAGGCTCAAATTCTAGAAGTCTTGAATCATCACTTAAACTATGCTGAAATTCTGTTTTCTCTGCCACAAAGGTATTAGTAAGAGCTCTTATCTGCACCCCTGCCTTCTCACATTCGTGATCTAATTGGGCTTATTCACACTCAATAGATCTCTGGTGTTTTCTTTGAACATTTTCTTTAAAAGGTAAAGGGTCCTCTAAATGGATATAATAATTTTTTCTTTTTTGATGCTTGAATTAATCACTTACATCTTGTTCCAAAAATATCACTATAGTTCAGTATCCATCTTCCTTAAACATTTGATCAGGATGCCTTGTAAACTAACTAATCACAGAAAATGCTATTTTTAACTTGTCCATTCATAAAGTACACCCAAACAAGTGCACCTACATCAATACATGCACCACATACTTTAAACTTTGTTTTGCTGAGCTTCTGTGATGTTTGGAGTATACCAACAGGTTATTCACTCCTTTGCAGCTAAATTGTGCGACATCTAATTAATCAACTCCAGTAAGTTATGAAAATGAATTTCATTGTCTTTAATGACTTTTTGAGCTATTGGATAGTGAAAGATTCAAGGCATGCTGGAAGTAATTTTTGAGCTATAAGCTGCCAGAACTATTTTACCTTTCAGTGTTTTGGTTTTTTCCATTTTGAAATTTAATAGGTGACTACTATCCGAAGGTTATTTATCCAAACATGCTGGACCACTGAACACTACAAGAAGGTCTGCCATGTAAATACTAGCTATATTCAGTGCACTTATTTTTGCAGGAAACATCCTTTGTGCATTACCACAACAAATATATACTATTTGCCTAATGTGAACACCACCCAGCAGTTTATTTTGCATTTTTATTCCATGTCAAAGCAAAGAACTTGGCTAGACCTATATATTCAAAAGAAAAAAGAATTGTCCTTAATATTGATGTAAGCTCAATATATGTGGGAAAGCAAGAAATTTAGCTAGATAGCAATTCTAAAAAGTAGACTGCAGAGGAGCTGAGACAAGTTGAAGTCCTTGCATAGGAGTTCAGTTATCTGTTATTTGCACAGCATTGGGACACAAATGTTCAGAAAAGTTGCTGGTTAGTATAGTGGTGAGACCAATACAGGGACAGAGTGCTAGAGTATTACATTTGTCAAAGTAAAAGCAACACAACTGTAGGACCCTTTAACATTTGTTCTCATTACAATCTTAGAATCTCATTATTCCTGATGAAGGCTACAGCATCTAGTTGAAACATTGAGAGAGTAAAATTCAAGTTGATTATTGAGAAGGCATTATGGTAATAATATTGGATTGATTTTTTTAAACATAAAGAAAACAAGTGTCTATCTATGCATACAACAACCAGTTAGAGGACACCAAAATCATGTGCACCATTTGACTCAGTTAGGGGACTGGTTAAAACCTTGTACACCAATACCTCATTGGTGACATGATATTAAATTATAAAGGGTCATATATAAGATGACTTGATTACACAATGGTAAGTTAATCAAACTGGTTGGTTAAATGGCCTGATTGCAAATTTAATGGTTTGTCTAACAAGTAGTCCACATTGGTTCAGTCCTGCTTCCTCCTTCTTTGACAAGTTATTCTATGTAATCCTTTAGCACTCTCTCCCTATATAGGTCACACCACTAGAGTAGTAGAGACTACTTATTATTACTTTTTGTAGCTATTATTATATTTCTCGAAAGGGGTGAGGGGAGTCTACTCTACAGGATGCTAGAAACAAGGCTCTGATGAATAAGCTCTCCTTCTATTGTTCACTCTGGAAAGATCTGGACATTAAAGAAGTTTTGGTCTTCCTTTCGCTCTGTTCCATAGGATTATCATCATGTTCCACATGAGCTATGTTTAGGCTAAAACCAACCTTGAAAAGGCCTCTCTTCTCAACACTTTGTGCCTCCACTTTTTCTCTTAAATCTGCAACTTTCCACCTCACATGGGAGGCTCCAATCTTGTCCTTACTTCAGTGTACACTAGATGATGTGTTCATGCTATTGAGGATTACCAGCATGGTGCTGTGAGACCATGCTCATTCCATTTGCTTGTTTTTATCCTCATTGTTCAATTATTCACTTTTTCAAGGCAAGGTACCAGAAGACTTGAAACTTGCATATATCAACCCTGTTTTCTTGATGGGAGATGAGTCAGTTGCTGCCAATTACAGGCCTGTTTCCTTACTCTCCTTGACTCCCATGATTTTGGAAAGCATTTTTCATAATGTAGTGATTGGGTATGCCCTGGAGAACCACCTCCTCACAACAAGGCAGTTCTGGTTTAGGCCAGGTGGGTCACCGCAAGAGCCCATTCTTTCTGCCACCAGAGAGTGCCAAGCAATGCTGGAGCATTCAGGTAGTGTGGTCTGTGTGCTCTTGGATCTGTCAAAGACATTTTATTCGCTGCCTCATCATTTTGTCCTGAATTCACTCTTGAGAGTTGGTGTCAGAGCACCACTCTATGAGTGTATTCAATAACTATCCCAGCAAGTGACCTACCCAACAATAGATGTGACTTCTGGTGTCCCCCGAGGTTCAATCATGGGCACCCTATTTTCATTCTATCTTTAGGTTGTATGTCTGAACTAGCATGCATTTTCAGATCGTATTGTTTGTCATACCTGTACAGGTCCCTGGTGCTGTCCATACTAGATTATTGCAGTGGTGTGTGAAACTCTCATATGGCATATAACATCTTGAGAGGGTTCAGACCTTTGCAGCATGGTTGGCCATGGGCAACTGATCCATGGGTGGTCAGGCTCTGTGTCAGGGTCAACCTTGGGTGGCTGTTGAGCATGTTATATCAGAAGCTGTGCTGTGCCAGCATATTCTGACAAAGGCTCAGTGATCCTTGATTTGCTGGTTTCCCTGTGCAACTCAATAATTATGAACCCATATCCGTCATTAAGACTTTCTGTCAAAAAACTGCTATCTTCTTTGTCGGTGCTGTTCTCTTGTAGAATGATTTGCCTGAAAACATCATTTCTTTGATCTCTAATGTTGAGCATCTAAAACAATACTTAGTATAGAAGGCTAACTTTTTATAGTGTTTTATTGTGTCTCTCCTATTGTTCTTTTGTTCTCCTTTTCTCTTGTTTCAACTTCAATTATTCTGTTCACTAAGGGTGCCATAGTATTAGCAAGTGAAAGTTGTGATTGCCACTAATGCGGTACTTCAATGTTTACAAAAAATATCATAGATCATTGCTACTGTCATCATACAGACATAAATTTCCACTGCACTCAACTGGACAAGCAAGCCACAAATTATACACCTGCATGCCCATATATATCGATACAGCTTACGAGTGAGTGGGTTCTTACTATTTCTGCAGCTGCAGGTTGTGTTAGCTTCATTGCAGAAGCATGTATCTGTTGACTCACATTATCACCAATAACATTTTCAAGTTCCCCAAAAGATGAGTTTAGAGTACCTCAACTTTGAGGCTCTTGTTTTCCCACTCTTTGGTGAATAAACTCAACAACAGGTAGTGTCAACTGCCTTGCATTTGAATGTCTTGTTCGAGCTGCAGCAGTTTCATCATTTTTTCTTTGCCTTTTTGTTTCCTTTTCTTGTTGTAGGCATAACTGTATGCTCAAGTTTTACCCTGCCTAGTTATTGAAGAACCAGCTAACAGTATTTAGTTAGGATAGACATGCCAATGACTATTCTGAACTAACTAGTCACTCGTGTACTTCTGTTATCTAGCAAACAAGTTATTACTGCCTTCTAAAAAGAAATTAGTAGTGACGATGATTAACAACAAATACGAAGTGGTCAAACTAACAATGTTAAAATGTCACTGCCAGCATTTGTTTTCTAATTAGATTGACAATGGATCGTTGACAGTTTGCATAAATATGCATGTTCCATCTGTCACCAATCTGTGCCCTATTACTTATAACAACCTTCTCAAATATGCATGTATAAACTCAGACACTCTCCCTAAATGCCCTATCACACACACCAACACAGCAGGTGCCTCTACAATGTTAACCATATCTAAACTTGGATTTAATTGTATTCATCTGCCAATTTAAATAGTGCGCAAACCAATATAGGTGGTGCTGCTGCACAGCCATTACAGTTTATTATAACATGTCCAAGGATGAAGTGATACCTGTCATTGAGATCATCAAATTTACCATTCACTTTCTAATTTCGCAGGATGATTGAGAAATGCTCTGAGCATGCTTCTATTTTAATGTTTATCATAAATGGTTGACTATCTGCAACTGAATGTGATGGAAATACACAGTAGCTCTTACCAAACAAACTGCTATTTGTCATCATTAATTCATAGTAGAGCTTCATTTTATTGGATCACTCATACTATTAGCAGCACTTCCTTTCTTTAGTAGATAAATGTGACTATACAACAAGTGTATATTATTGTGAGAATTGATTCTACATAATATCTAAACTTGCCTTTTGTTTTATTTAAGTGTGCCTCATTAATAGGTGAATGTAAAACATTTGGATCACTTTCTATTTACTTACCACTCTATTTCAGCTTCCTCTGACTACCTGAATGACCTCAGCAATGGTGGAGTGATAATACTAAATGCTAGCAATCCTACAATGAATATCTCCTTCTCACTCGTGGATGATTCTGTTATTGAAGTTCTTGAAAATTTGTCGGCAAGCCTAAATTTTTCAGGTGCTGCTCACCCACGTGTAAGCTTGGATCCTGCTTCAGCAGAAGTCATTATATTGGGAGATGAAAGTAAATATGATAAATATAACATTATATATAGAATATACCAACTCCCATTCTATTGCGAGATATATATTATAACATTTTATATAGGAAGTACCAACTCCCAGTGTTTTGCCATAGATATATTATAGCATTTTATATAGGAAATACCAACTCCCAGTGTTTTGCCAGAGATATATTAAAGCCACATACCCAGATCCAGATTTGATCATAAGATGAAACTGAAGCACATAAGGAGGAGGAGGGTGGGGAGATGGGAAGGATTTTATACCATCATTTACATGTAATTACTTAATTTTTGCATTATTTATTGATAGATCCTGTTGTTGGTTTCGTGAATGCACCTTATGTTGTGAATGAGTATGATCGCAAAGTGATCATGACTGTAGCAACCTTCACTGACAATCCGTCAATTTTTGTAATACTTTCCATCTCACTGAGAGATGGGACTGCAAAAGGTAAGTATTTCAGATTATCCCCTCATTCTTCCAAATTAAATTATTGCAATAAAATAAAAATTAGTAATGATTGTAGACTTTATTTTCTATTCATAGTTATTGACACACACCCAGCTAGGAATCACTAACTATTTATTCAAGTCCTCAATCTTGAGTGTATCAATGAACCTGCATTCCATAAAGTCAAGGATAATTATTGATGATGTGAATTTTTGTGCAATGTTTAAAAAAATTATAATTTATAGATTACTCGGTATATAGAGAAATCCTATGAACTGGTCTGATGACTACTCCTATAATAACTAGCTATTCCCTTTGTCAGTGCATTAGTATGAACCCTTAACCAGTATAGTGATTTATTTTATGCGAAATTCCCTACAAGGCTACTACAGCTAAGATACTTCCCACAGAGCTCTTAGTATGAGTTAAAAGATGCATTTTTATTCCTTTAGTAAGTCTTATTATAGAAAATTAGAGGATGTAATGATCAATTGAAAGAAGAATTGCAAATTAATTCTGAAACTGAAGGTCAGAGGTCAATGCACTTTTTCAGCCATTCTATCAAGAAATATCTCCATTATTTGCAACCTTCTTATGGCCAAAGTTGTGGATGGTTTTGAAATTTTGTTTTGTGTATTGCAAAGGATTTTTTTAGATCTATTTTTATGCTTGTATATTAGAAATGATGAATACCATTAATGGATATTGGTGTACCCGGTGAAATCAACTAGACAACATGATTATTTTGTAGCAAACACATCTAGAAATTTTAAGATAAACTCTGAATATGTTTATATAGTACAATATATTTCCATACTGGTTTGCAATTTTAATTAGTTTCATATTACTTTCATTTCAGCTAATTCTGACTACTTGAATGACCTCAGTCAAGGTGAATACATAATTCTGGATGCTGATGTTCCTATAGTGAATATAAGCTTCTCACTTGTGGATGATATAGCTAATGAATCTCGTAAGCATTTGTCTTCAAGTTTACGAAGAGTGCCTCTGGCTTTTGATTTTCAACGTGCAGCCTTGATTCCTGCTTCAGCAGATATCATTATCTTGGGTGATGAAGGTAAATCAATAATATTAATAACATTTTTTATGGTGAAGTCATCCTAATTCCTCTCATGGCATTGCAGGACCTCCCTCCCTCTCTCAATTATTTTTTTCATCTTCTAGTCTTATTTTAGTTTCTGTTTGTTGTGTGTGCGCTGGTGTGCATGTTGGGGGAGGAGAGGAGAGAAGAAAATGCCACAAAATGGTTTCAGCTGTAATCTATGTTACAACATAACCACATTTCCCTTCTAGTTGCTGCTGTTGGTTTCAAGAAGAGAGAATATTTTGTGGATGAGTGCAATTGCAATGTGACCATGGAAGTTGGATTTTTAAATGATGGTGAAATGTTCGCAATATCTCTTAATATCTCTTTGATAGCTGAAACTGCTAATGGTGAGTTAATTATGATGTGATATCTAATCGCATTTTCCTGCCTTACATAAGTTATTATTATTATTTGAATTAGTAGCAATTATGGACTGAGAAAAAAGGCAGAAGTCAGATTTAAACAACCGTAGAAGTCATTTGTAGCCACGCTGTAAAGATGTAGGTATGCATGCACACCTAATGATGTTTACCAGGTTGACCTCAATGCACTCACCTTTTCAGGTGTGCCAACAGACAAGCATAAATAATACAAAGTGCAAACTGGTCAACAGGTTGATAGCACAACTAAATTAGTAAAATATTATATGCTAGAACAACAGTACTACCGCTGTTTTTTAATTCTAGGACTAGCCAAAAAGCAGCATTTTAAGCCACTTTTTGGGTCGCACATTGAGTAAATACAGAGTAGATATAAGCACCGCAGGAATTTTCCCTAGCCCTTATGGTCCCAAAATCCCTGGGTCTAGAAGACAAAGAGACAGAGACAGACAGAAAGGGCTAAGTCTAGTCACATAATCTCCATGGCGTGATGGTGATAATGAAGATATATACTCTTCACCGAATTCAGTGAATCTGAGGAACCACATAACATTCCAAGCAATAGTCATTGGTAGTGGACCCACATTACTAAATGGAATGTTATGCAAGGGGTTACTATAGTTATGGAATGAAGCCAGCTGCTAGAGTTATGGTCAGGTAGAGGGGTTATTATAGTTATGGCATGTAGTATGGTAGGTTTGTGACTTAATAAATTAACCTCTATTAGTAAGTATTAGCTAACTATCCCCCCCCCCCTCCCCCCAATACACACATTCACTGAGAACCCAAAAAGGAGGAAAGAGAGCAGCATATTAAATACACAACTTGCATGCATGTAATGACCCAACAGTCTTATGGGTTCATTCACATATATGTACCCTCTGGTTGGAATGACATCAGCTCTAGCCCAGTTCTACATCATTGATGTGAATATAGCTACTAATTATAAGAGAAGAGTAAAATAAATACAGTTAGCACATCTTTACTCCATCAAAATCTAGTTTTTGATTCCTGTTTTTAGTAATGACTGACCAATATTGATAACAATATACTATTATAACTCAACACTATCAGCTGTCAAGCTGACCTTTAGTTCATGAAAATACAGAATTCATGGTTTGTTTGAATTTTAGAATGCTATAGCTGAATTTTTTTTATAACACGCTGAATTGATAGAATAATGCATAATTGGATCAAGTAATCTTTAGCCCCTCAAAATCATCTTTCCTGCATGGTCCTGTTTGAGATTGTGCAGTCACTTACGGATAAGTGGTATACATACTATACGATTACTGCTTAAAATCCAGTCAGCCAGCTAAAAAACATATTGCATTCATTTTAGTCCTAATGCTTAATTTATTTAGAACTACACCTAACCATGCGACACAGTGATGGGTGCACACCATATGAATAACATACCTAAAGTTGAGTGTGTATGACACAACATAACATCAATAAGTATGTATAACATGCCACAATGGTTAGCACACCATGTGTGTGACATGTTTTTGGTGTGCCCTGCACACTTTCATTTTTCCAGTGCATGTTCTAGAAATAGGAATCACATGATCTATGGCATAAAGGCCCATTTATAAAAGTTCTTGCTACTTTCATTTCAGTTTCCTCTGACTATCTGGATGACCTCAGTAATGGTGGATTGATAGTCCTAAATACCAGCAATCCTGCAGTGAACATCTTCTTCTCACTCGTGGATGATTCTGTGGTTGAACGTCGTGAGACTTTGTCTGCAATACTAACATTTACAGATGATGCTGACCAACGTGTGGTATTAGGTCATGCTTCAGCACTCATTTATATTCAGGATAATGATGGTAATTACATACAATTATTTCATAATATGCAGCATGTTTTTAATGCAGTCTGAAAGTGGTTGTACCATACCTTAAAAGCTGGTTGCAAATGAGTAACAAAACCACTGCTGGATGTGCCTATAACTATACTTAACACTCACGAATACATGAGCAATCCAAGCAAAACTTACCATGCTTGGTTTAGCAAGGTTAGAGGTGTCTGTAGTTACCTGCAATGGGCTCTAAAATTAAAGCAGCTTTTTTTATCTGGAAAGTTTTGTTCAAAGTAATCACTTTGATAAGACAGTCTAGTAGGTCTTCAGGACAAAAGCTACATTTAGCATAAGACAAAGGAAATATTTTTGATGGACATGATACTGGAATCCTGTTTGAGAAAGACATCGTTGTTGTTTGAGAACAGTTTTGCCACCTGGCCCATAAATATATTGCTCTTTCCTTGTGTCTGTTAGCCAAGATTTGTGCTTGCAGTGTCATAAGTTCAAGTAGGAAGGATTCAAATCTTCACTTAATAATGAGCATTATTTGGCTATCAAAAAATGTTTACCTAATGTGGGGCAAGTGGGTGGGTGATGGGAAGAGAGGGGGGTGGAAACGATGTTCCCTGATGGATGAAGTTCCTGCATGTAAATTTTTGCTAAAGTTTAGTTCAATTAGCTCATGAGTGTGGAATGTTGCTTAATTGAAAAATAAATGTGTACCTCATCAGTAGACTTTCTCCTGTAGTTTATGGCTGCTCTACCTCATCAGTAGACTTCCTCCTGGAGTTTGTGGCTGCTCTAGTGCATGGTGCATGCCATTTGGATAGATTGATACTAATCCTACTTTATTGGCACCAAAACAGATGTGTATGTTTTGGAGCTTCAATGGAGGCACGTGCCATGTTACCCACCATTTGATCCATACCACACACATTGGGGATGATCAATTTTAGCAAGTCCTATATGAGTGAATTTCCAGCCAATACTTGCTGTAGAGGTCTAATTTAAATACACTAAACACTGAATCACATTAGACTCACAATGCATACGTGTGCATAGATATACTACTGCAATGGCATTAATACTTAATAAACCAGGAAAAAATTCTTGCACTCGTATGTGATATGCTGTAGGGGGAGTGTGATTAATGAGTTAAAATGTCTGAATATTGTTTTATGGGCATGTACTTACAATGTTGACCAAAAATGGAGGAATCTGTCTATTTACTTGCATTGGTAATTATGATCCACTCAGAAATTGCAATTGGATTTGAAGAGACAGAGTATTCGGTAAATGAATCTGCAGGCATCCTGGAAGTGTGCGGTGGTATATCCAATTTTGAGGATGATATAGAGACCGTTGTTTCAATCACTGCAGAGATCATTCTTCAAACAGTGACAGGAAGTGCAGGTAATGATTAGCTAAAGTAATGGGAACAAGAGTTACTCAAGAATGCACTTGATAAGCAGATATATTATCCGCTGAAATGTGAAGCAGTCGAATGGAAGTGGAAATACAGCATACACATTTAAAGACTAGTTTATAAAATGACACTCAACGAACATAATTTTTTATTATCATCATATTGTAAACCACCTATGATGCGATACAACACTAAAATATTATACAACACTACAATGTTATGGTGGTTTAAAATCTACTTCTCTTCTCTAATCAGCTTCTGGCATGTGGTCAACTACACCTAAAGTTTTTAGCTTCAAGCAAATCCTCTATATTTCTTGGGGCAGGTATCAGCTAAAGCATATAGCAAAGAACAAGTAGTAGTCAGGTTAATGATGATATATGGCTTTTAAAAATTCCAATTTATAATAGCTGCCAGTGGTTTTGCTACCTAATCTAATTATAATACTTTGATAGCTATTATTTGGCAGTTGTGGCTCTAATTGACAATGATGTAGCTAGCTAATTGTATTGTTTGGTAATGATAGTTTTGGTTTAACTAGTAAGTTGATGGTGATGTTACCTAGCCATAACAGAAAAGATTTCATCCACAACTGCCATAATGTTACTCCAGCTGAATCTGCTTTTCACTAATGTATATCAGTATCGAAGTTCAGTATTCATCCATTCATTCATCCTTAACTCATTCACTCATTCCTTTGTTCATTCATTTATCAGTCAGCTTTTAACAACAAGATACTCAGGGTAAATCAATCATGGCAGATATTAGTCTCCTCTACCATGTCTATTAAAATGTATACATATATACACATGTACAAAAATGTTTTATGCAAAATCAAACAAACTCATTGATTAACTAGTCAAAAAAAAGGATGGAAACAAGAATATATTACACCAACATAGATGACCCTTTAACATAAAATAGTAGTGCATCTACACTATCCTACAAGTGTGTGTGTTTGAGTGACTTGCTATATCCTGAATTGCCAGGCAGGATCATATTACAATGTCTGCTACTGATTTTGCATCTCGTTTCAATTGTGGCAGCAAATTCCTCTAGTATAACCATCCTTGAGATCAGCTTGATAAAGGTATTGAAGTCAACCCCAACCAAGCAAGGATGCAAACTGGCACTTAAAATGGCAACCATTTCTTATGATTTTTTTCCCGATTGGGATAGAGCATGTCTTTCTGATAAAAGAAATCAGAAATCACAATGGAAAATTGATGGGATCTTCTGGTAGTGATCCTTTGCATCCTGCGGTAACATGGGCAGAATATGTGGTTTATTCACAAACCACATATGCCATTATGTCACCAATCACTTATATACAGAAAGTTTGCTGCCTAAGTAATCTCTGATTTTGTGCATTCATGTAAGTGATGTGCTTTCCTCCAAACCATCCTAGTCTTAAAGGCCACCAATCCTAGTTGAGGTTTGAGCTGAAATTAGGGAATGAGATGCTTACAAAACAGGCTATAAATTTGAAAACCCTATATGCATCTAAATCTATAACTTATCTATCTCTGCAGCTTATACATGTATAACGTTCAGAGTTTATTCTCATTTTCCTAACCTACATTTGATCAGACTTGGTGAATTCACTTAGTAAACACTCATTTCAGAAAGGGAACGGAGATTGAAAATTTTCCTGGAGAAAATATCATCAGATAACAAATTAGTCCAATCTATTTTTTTAACCTATTGTTGGGAAAATAGCTCCCCTTCCTGGACTGGTCCTCTCTAGTCCATGTATGTGCAATACAAAGCCATGAACATGCAATTATACGTGTTATATCTAATATTTTATAGTCAATATCAGCTTAAAATATTTTAAATGTAATATATCATATGATAAAGACTTCATGGAACTACCTTTTACAAGTTTCGATTTGAGAATATCCAATTTGGATAGTGGTAACGTTAATAGACACAGAGTGTGTTTAAATATTACCATTATAAATGATGAAATCCATGAAGATATTGAATCATTCACTCTTGAAATATTTGCTCCGCCAAATTTGGGAATAATAACCTGGCCTAATGTGTCAGGAGAACTCCTGACTGGGGAAGGAGGAGCGTCCCTGAAGGACCTAGGTGGGCGGATGGCCCCGAGTGGAGGTCAGGAGCAAGTGTGGGTATGGGACGACAACACCACGATGGAACGGGACGACAACACCACGATGGAACGGGACGACAACACCACGATGGAACCGGGGTGGCAAGATTCGGTAGGACCAGACTACAACCGGCAGACCACGGTTCATCGCAAGTTCAGACTAGATGAACGATTCGACGTCACAGCAGCACAGAAAATGACCTAATATGGTCACAAGAACAGCACAAGAACAGAGTATAAAAGAGACGGACATTTTAGAGAGAGAGACAGACAGTGAGAGCAGATATTAGAGGTCGTTAGCGAGAGAGAGATAATAACGAGGTACTAATACTCTGCCATTCTACGTGTTATTATTATACCAGTTTATTGATTGTGCTCTGAACTGTCCAAGTATTGATTGTTGTGCATCTAAGTTTATTTGTAGCAAAGTCAATACAACTACTACACCTCTCTTAGTGAGAAAGGGAGAATCGTGTGCGAGTAGTTCTGGTCCAGGTAGACTTTAACTAGCGAGAGTTAAAGGGTGGGCTTGGGCGTCATCGGATTGCGTGGAATCAGCTAAGAGAGCTGATTATTCGAGAATCTGGGAATACGAATCCGACAAGTGGTGTCAGAAGTGGGAAACCTAAGCTAAGTGAGAGAGACTTAGTGGGGAAGGTATCTGGAAGCAGTAGTCTAGAAAGATTCTTAGTGCGTGTAGAGCTAAGGTAAGAGGTCGCATTGTTGTATATATTAGGCCTAAGGTGAGAGGTGCTGATTTTTACAGGTTTGGATAAGGCACCAATAGTGCTGGGAGAGGTACTATTTTGTGCTGGATTTTTGTTGACTTATCATTGCCTGTAATTGCAGAGAACGGCTTGAGTTATCAACTTTGAAGCCTGAAAATCAACTCTGACCTAGGGTGTTTATTGAGTGTTTTGGTTTTGTTTTTCTTTAATTGTGTATTAGCCTCTCGAGGCAAGTGCATATTTCAGTTTTTATAATCATTAGTTGATATTTTGTTATCAACAATTATTATATCTGTTTTGCGGTTGCGTGGGAAAATGTCGCGTCGACCAGGAGAGGATAGACAGTTGAGAAGTGATGATGACAGGGAGACCCCAGAGAGACAGGGGAAGCTCGACCGTTTCATGGATCGGTGGGTCGAGATGGAGCAGCAGAGAGCTGCAAGGGTGGACCAACAAAGAGAGGAGGACCGAGCGGAAGCAGCAGCCCAGCAACAACGGTGGTTTCATGCTCTGCAGGATGCAGCTGCCAGACCTCTTCCTCTACCTGTGGCCCCACAACCCCCCAAAATAACATTGCAGAAATTCCAGGAAGGGGTGGACGATATGCAAGCCTACCTGGAAATGTTCGAGACGGTGGCTACAGCAGGAAGATGGCCAAGGGGAGAGTGGCCCCTCCATCTCCGGAGTTCACTGGCAGGAGCTGGCTTGATGGCTGTGGCAATGTTGTCACCAGCTGACCAGGGAGATTATGACCGGGTCAAGACAACCCTACTCCAGACATACCAAATTACTGTGGAGACCTCCCGATGCAAGGCCTTCGAGACATCCTTTGATGCAACCAAACCGGATGTGTGGCTAAGAAAAAACAAACAACATTTCAAACAATGGTTGGATCTAGTAGGTCAACCACCAGAGATTGCAGTGTTGATGGAGATCACACTACAGCGATTGCCTCGTTGGTTGAAAGGAGAGATGAGGAATCTCAACTGCCAAACTTATGACCAACTCACTGAGTCCGTGGTGCGTCACCTTAACAATAGGAGGTCCGACAGAGCGTTTGGGGGGGGAGAGAGTTAGACCAAGGGAAGGGCCTAACACTCCACAGCTCCGACAGGGAAGTACATCTACTCGCCCTGGGAACACCCCATTCAGTCAACCGCCTCCACCAACCAAGGGAAACTCGTATCGACCAAAGCTAGAGCCAGGTAGTACCCCCTCCGACCGACCAACTCGGACGGATATCAGTCAGGTCGAGTGCTTCCGGTGTGGTCGCAAGGGACACCTGAGACGGGACTGCAGAGTGTGGATGGAAGAAGCTCATTTTGGAAGTAGGACCCCGGTCAGGGCAAATGCACCTCAATGGACCGAGGAAGTGTTGGTCAATGACAGTAAGGTTACCGCTCTACTAGATACAGGATGCTCAAAAACCATGGTTCATCCCAGGTGTCTAGGACCGAAGAAGTTGGGGTGGAAGATCCCGTACATCACAGCCAGCGCCCGGAAGACGTGGTTTCCAGCAGCCAGGATTACCCTGCAGATCAAAGGAACAACATGTGAGCTAGCAGTAGGGGTGTCAGAACATTTGAATGTTGATATGTTGTTAGGAAGGGACGTACTAGGCTTCCGAAAATTGCTGAAACAGGCTATTGAGAAGGAAGAAAAGCGTGATGAGACCCAAATCATCATAGCACCATAGGTGGCTGAGACATTCATCAGTACCAGGGCCAGAGAGAGGGAGGACAAGGAGAAAGAAGAGTCGGGAGCCGTGGCACAGCAGAAGGATGATGCGGTGGTCCACGAGCTCGAGAATGACTCAGAGGTACAGTCCGAAGAGCAGTTGGAGCAGGTGTTTGATTTTTCAGACGACCTGTTCCAGACACCCCCAATGAAACCAGACACGAAGAGGGGCACAGACAGGGATGACCAGACGTCGCTGGAGCTGATCTCTCCCAGTCAACTTCGCACTCTCCAACTGCTCGACCCAACCCTATCCAGATGGCGAGAGCAGGCGGACGAGACTGGGCAGAGTGATGTGAGGTGGGCGGATGGCATCCTCGTTAAGAAGTCCAGTACAGAGGGTGAGGAAGAATGTGTTGTTGTTCCCAGGTCATGTAGGTGTGAAGTGCTGAGGATGGCGCACAGCTCACCCATAGCAGGGCATTTTGGGGAGGTGAGAACGCTGAACGCACTGCGGAAGAGGGTGATCTGGCCGGGAATGGTTGCAGATGTGAGGGAGGCATGTCACTCTTGCCCAGAGTGTCAGCTGGCGGCCCTTGCGATGCTTAAGCGAGCCCCCTTCCACTCCTTACCAGTGATGTCAGTACCCTTTAGCCGGGTGGCAATAGAAATTTTTGGACCCCTGAAGAGAACACGAGGTGGGAAAAACATACATAAGTGTACAGGTTTCTCTCCCTATGAGCTGATGTACTTAAGGACGCTGAACACCCCTTTGGACGAGCTGGTACGTCAGTGGACTCAGACAGAAGAAGCAGGTGGGGTCGAGATCAGAGAGTATCTCCGCCTACTAAGAGAAAAGATGGGAGTAATCAGAGAGTTAGCAGCTTCAACCGAAGGGAAGGCAAAGGACGGCCATAAGAGGTACAATGACCAGAAGGCAACCCGACAGACCTCTAACAAAGCCACACCCTTGTCCCATCTCACGAAGAACAAAGGGCCAGGTAGAGTTATTTGGGGTGAGGCAGCCGAAGCGGCTTTTGTGAAGCTAAAGGGTCGTATGTCTAACTATCCCATACTCTCTACCCCTAACTGGGATAGACCCTTCATCCTTCAGACTGACGCAAGCGCGACGGGAATCGGCAATGTTCTGAGACAAAAGGACAAACTGGAGGAGGAACACCCCATCGCTTATGGATCACGAAAGCTGCAACAGAGGGAGATGAACTACTCTACCATTGAGCGGGAGGCATTGGCACGGGAGGCATTGGCACGGGAGGCATTGGCACTAGTGGAGGGGGTACGACACTTCCGGATCTACCTCGAAGGAACTACCTTCGAGATTCAGACAGACCACAACCCCCTAACGTGGTTAGGACACCTGAGGGATGCCACAGGGCGGTTAGGTCACTGGGCACTAGCGATGCAGCCCTACAGCTACCACATCTCACACAAACCAGGCTCAAAGAACTAAAATGCTGATGGACTCTCTCTCGAGAGCATGGCTCTCGTCTAGAGGAGGGAGGAATGTCAGGAGAACTCCTGACTGGGGAAGGAGGAGCGCCCCTGAAGGACCTAGGTGGGCGGATGGCCCCGAGTGGAGGTCAGGAGCAAGTGTGGGTATGGGACGACAACACCACGATGGAACGGGACGACAACACCACGATGGAACGGGACGACAACACCACGATGGAACCGGGGTGGCAAGATTCGGTAGGACCAGACTACAACCGGCAGACCACGGTTCATCGCAAGTTCAGACTAGATGAACGATTCGACGTCACACCAGCACAGAAAATGACCTAATAAGGTCACAAGAACAGCACAAGAACAGAGTATAAAAGAGACGGACATTTTAGAGAGAGAGACAGACAGTGAGAGCAGATATTAGAGGTCGTTAGCGAGAGAGAGATAATAACGAGGTACTAATACTCTGCCATTCTACGTGTTATTATTATACCAGTTTATTGATTGTGCTCTGAACTGTTCAAGTATTGATTGTTGTGCATCTAAGTTTATTTGTAGCAAAGTCAATACAACTACTACACCTCTCTTAGTGAGAAAGGGAGAATCGTGTGCGAGTAGTTCTGGTCCAGGTAGACTTTAACTAGCGAGAGTTAAAGGGTGGGCTTGGGCGTCATCGGATTGCGTGGAATCAGCTAAGAGAGCTGATTATTCGAGAATCTGGGAATACGAATCCGACATAATGTCACAGTGATCTACATTTTGGATGATGATGGTAAGAATAAGTAAGCATAGTAAGCAGCTTAACTTGAATTGAGACTCATTGATGAACTATAATATTTTGTCTATGTAGTTGCTACTATTGGTTTCTTTGATGCATCATATTCCTTTGCTGAGAATGATTCAAAAGTATCCCTACAATTTGGAGTGATCTCCGGAGACTTGCAGATAAATGTTTCAGTTCAATTTAACATATCACAGGAATCAAGATTATGTAAGAAACAAATTATCACTGTTATTATTGTTTATTTAGCAGTAACATGCACTGGGTATAGTTAGTATTTCACAGATGCATTGCTGAGTTAGCAACTATGCTCACATGTACAAATGCTGTTTTTTTCATAACCAAAGGTTATCCAGTACAATAAAACTTCTAATGATAGTATATTTGGTACCATTTCCAAGAAATCTTGGGTTGTTATGAGATAAAAAATGATAATTAAGTTTTGAATAATATTTGAGTTGCACATATTATGCAGGTAAAGTCAAGTTAATACCTTGTTAGCATAAAACTATACCCTAAGTCAATAATTTACTGTTCTTTTGTTGGTATTTATTTTTGGTACTCTTTTAAACCATTCACCAAAATATTTACCAGAATATTTTCAATTATAATAAATCAGGAATATATTGAACTTCATTTAATTAGGTCAGGTAATAGTTCACTTTTTATCAAAAAAGGAGTTGACTAACTTCAAATTGACAGCAAATGTGTAAGTGTGATACATTGTGTGTTTCAACATAAAATATTTTTGTTGTTAAAAGTTGACCCCATAAAAAGGATTGAAGATCATATATTCATATTTTTTTCCTTTCAATTTGAATTTCATCATGTGACTAATATTATTTTTTATCAGTTTTGATGGAAGATGAGGGAGATGAACTCTACATCTTAAATGCTGACCAGCCAGCCATCAGTATCTCCTTCAATTTAGTCAATGACAACATATATGAACTTACCAAGTTGGTGGTGGCAAATTTAAGTTTCATAAATGATCAACCTGCTCGCTTGACTATTCATCCAGACAGTACACAGATCTATATCTTGGATGATGAAGGTATTCAATATATTTTGTGCATACAAGATGACTAAGATGAAATGCATCCTATATTTATATCACTCACTTCAATAAAATAATGTAATCATGAAAACATTAATGACTTAAGAACAATCAAAGCATGCTACAATTTGTAGCACATCAGCATGATACATTTTTTGTTCTGTTTTAACCTATATATAAAATACAGTTTTGGCTAATTTATTTTTTCCCTTGTAATGGGAATGTTATTTTCCAGTTTTGGATTTTAGATTTGTACCAGATATGTACTCTGTCAGCGAAGATGATTTAAATATCAGTTTAAGTTTGCGCTTGGTCAGTGGCAATCTCGGAGATATTGGACTCATATTAAGGGCAAACATATCTAATACTGCCATTTTTCGTGGTGAATTTTTCATTTTACAGAAGTCACTTTTGGAGGAAGTGATACATTGGAATTGGTGGAACTTCCCATATTGTCAGATGCTATTGCAGGGAAACCAATGGATTTTAAAGTTGAGTTGTCATTTATTAAGTACACTAAAGGACAAGCCATCAAATCTCAAGATAAGGAAAGAATTCATCTTGGAGGTGCTGCTCAAGTGACCATACTCCGCCCTCTCCCTATCCCAGCTATCATTGGGGCAACCTTAGGTTCAGTGGCATTGATAATCCTTGCTGCTATAATATATCTTATATATGCTTTGGTACGTGCGGTGAGGAGAAAGAAAAAAGTTTCAGCTAATCAGACTCTGCAAGATAACAATAGGTATGTGATGGAATGCAAAATCAATGGCTGAATTTATAATACTATAAAGGCATGTTGTCGAATTGTTATTGAGGTTTAGACCTTCTTAACTTAACTAATATACTTCACTCATATGGGGGAATGGTAAATATCTAATGCTGAGCAAGCACATTAAAAGAGGTTGGGCAAGGAAGTGGGTGTGGTTACAAGAGGATAGTGCTACTGTTTATTCATTATACTTTATATATATTTGTTTGTCTCAGACTCTGTCCTTGTTGGTTAGCATTTATTTGTAGAATTAGCAGGTTGAGGTCTTTTTTTCCTCTACTTTTTAAACAATGGTTATCATTTCTCAATAATCAACTTGAATTTCCTTACTCAACATTTCGGCTAGATGCTCTAGACTTCATCAGGAATATAAGTACAAAGAGTAGCGATATATAAATATAATTTCATGTCCAAATTGTTTTACTAATAATATCGCATTGAATTACTGTTTTTATTTGTCCTAGATCATCATTTGACAAGGATCCAGGTATAAATACTCAAAAAAGGTAGATATCACATTTAAAATTTAATAATGTCTGCATTTTCCCATTGTATAGAAGAGGCAGCAGAATTAAGGACATATAGAGTGCAGAGTTCATTTAAGCTGAACATTTCTAAGCAGCTTATGATTAACTCCTGCAACTTAGAGATGAGTGAAACTGTGGGACAAGGTAGGTTTTGACTCAATATAAGTATACAAATGGTCACCATTACAAATAGCCTAGATGTTGTCCTATGAACAATTCACAACTTAATAAATGTTTGCTGACTCTATAGTGATCTATATTTGACCAAATGTATTTGTCAATGCAAGTGCTATCTAATGACCTGTAGTTGTTTGAGACAATTATTTAAGTTTTTGCCCAAACTTTATATTAATGAGATTTATTATCTTTTGTAATTATATTTATTCACCATCTTTTTGTGACAGTCACCTCACATTCAAATTTTCATTCCTTACTCCTATTACCTGTCTCAGGTCAGTATGGAATTGTTTACAGAGGGAAACTATCTAAAGGATTCACCAAGAGCTTAAGTGAAGTAGTAGCAGTGAAGACACTAAAAGGTGTGTAGCTTCTAGTCATTCTTGGTCGACTTAACATTATTTCCAAAATAGGTTTTCTTGATAAATCACTGGTGAGAGGTCTGCTAGAAGAGTGTTCTAGAATGTCTACATTTGACCATCCTAATGTTCTCACTCTCATTGGAGTCTGCGTGGATGGGGGTCCTGTTCCCTACATTGTGATGCCTTTCATGTTCAATGGCAGCCTTATTTCTTACCTGAGGAATGTTAGGGATGAATTATATTTTCCAATAACCTCTGACATGGATGAAAAAATTGTAAGATGTGATAAACCATACCAACCAATGTGACATGTTATATTGATGCCTAAACCTTTGCCTTATAATAATAGACGCAGGCTTCTTGTAAGCTTATGGGTTTCTGCCTTCAAATAGCTAAAGGTATGGAATATTTGGCAAGCAAGATGATCATTCACAGAGACTTGGCTGCTAGAAACTGCATGTGAGTTACAAAGTTACAAACTACATACAGTTGTTTTATTGTTTATCTGGCTAAACTATATAGCAATTATTTCTGTGCCACTGAACTTTTTCTACACTAACAACAAAGAATGGTTAGAATAATAGCCTGACCAATAGCGACATGTGCACATGCATATGTAACATATGAATAATAGCCTGACCAATAGAAATATTATGACATGTGAACATGCATATGTAACATGAATAATATCCTGACAATAGCCATGTGTACATGCATATGTAACATTGAATAATAGCCTGAACAATAGAAATATTATGACATGTGCACATTCATATTTAACATATGAATAATAGCCTGACCAAGTAATATTATGACATATGTGCACATGCATATGTAACATGGAAAGTTACACACATCAGAGTGCAGGAGAAATATACAGATCAAGACATTCAGACCACACCTTATATGGGGAATCTTTAGATATGCCCTCATACTTGACATGCATATAAAAAAATTACTTCTGTATAATATCAAACAGCATAATGCTACAAGTATTTGGATCGAATGTCCAGAATCTCTATATTAAGCTCGCATGTTTTTATGTCTGCCATCTCTGCCTCTGTTAGTCTATAATACAATGACTATAATATAGAGATAAGTTTTAATTTGAGAAGATCTGCAATGGCTTATTTTTATGTGTAGTGAATGCTCAAATTTTATTTTTGTCGACTCAATACTGCTCCATGTTGAGAAATGCCTTCTCCATAACCTGGTTTTCCTAAGATTTTCTCGTTTCATTTGATAATTTCTTGAAAACTACCTTGCCAATTTTCAATCTAAATCTCGATCTAACAAATTATTTCAGGAAAAGTTTAAAATATACGTACATCCTGGGAAAGGGGTCAAAAGACACAACAAATCCCTCTTTAGGAGCTAAAGAAGCTAGAGAAGCATTCCTAGTCCTTGTATACTTTATTTTTGGTAACTAGCAAATCAAGTGAACCTTACCTGATATATCCCTAAAAAACATGGCCTCTTTGGTACTTGCTTTTACTTTGCCCATGATTTTAAATATTTATCTAGAGCTGAAAATTGCAAAGCATTCATGCATCTGAATTTTTTTTAAGGCATGGATTCCCAAAACACCAAATCAATGATATTTCCATTTTAAGTTTTTCTATGTTCTATATATTCATAAGATTTTTTGGGGAAATATTAATAAATGCAAGTTATGCATTGAGTGGTGAATTAGAAAAAAATCAATCATATAATTTACAATAACTTTCTCAATAATTAACTTGAAATTGTATTCTCTCGAGGTTTCGATTAGATTCTCTAGCCTTTACCAGGAACATCTAGTTGAAAGGTTGAGAGAATACAATTGTATGTTGATTATCGAGAAGGTTATTCTACTACTAATGTTATTATGTCAACTGAGAATTCATTGAGAAACATATAGCATGAGATCCTAGAATTGTTATTGCATTGCTCTAGCCATTGCTATTCTACTAGCATATCTGAAGGTCTAATAGATTACAGATCTATTAATGTTTTAATGCTTGGATCTCACTCTTAGTGTAAATGTGCTTCCCATCATCAATGGGAACTAATTAAAAGCACTCTATAAAATAATCTCTACTCGTAAAAGTCCACATGCAAATTTCTTTTCATAATTTGCCATTCTATTATGCTGAAAAGTATCAGGAAGTGCTCAATAATTAAGTTACCCTATATACCTGCTTCCCGCACTCTCATAACGAAAGAAATTTTTTAGAGGATATGGGAGAGGGTTCACAGCCAATATCTCCAAGACACTAACGTGAAGTTGCAGACTTACACAGAAGTGAGATTGCCTTTGCTGGGATCAGCATCAGCAAGGTGGTGTTAAGTGCAAAAGTGATAGGAAGATGGGACCTAACTTGCTGGGTAGAGAGATTGGATTACAGCACTCAAAGTAAACTTTGGGCATATCAACAATCCGGTGGGTAGCAGCATTGCTAGACAAGCAAATGAGAGTATTAAATAATGAGATTGGTACACTGAAAGGAATGAAGATGAAGCTACATGTAAACCCAGAAGTAAATTCTGAGCTACTCAGGACCTTACTCTCTTAGAGAGAAAGTTGAAACTGATCTTGGGGGACTGGAAAGCACAGGAACTGGCCAGTTCCGTAGTTGGGCTGCACCTATAGTCTCTTCAGTGAAGAGAAATGGTACTGTAAGAATCTGTCAAGACTATAGTGTTACACATTAAATGTTTCTCAGGAAGACTCTTATCCTTTACCTAGTTGTTTGCTGCTGGGAATAGTGGAAGGTATTTCACTAAACTCAACATGTCTCAAGCTTACTTACATTTAAAGTAATGGCCGGTCCAAACTGCACCTAAACTCATGCGCAATAATTCGCATTGGATCCTTGAAAAAATCTTCAATTCGATGTTCATTCATCGCATCCATCCGTGCACAAAAATAAACCATATGAAGCAAAAATAATCAGCCTATCGAAGTCAGGAGAAAGTCAGTCAAAATCATACACTGTATCTGTACTTCAGATGAAGTTTGTTTTTGCATCATTTTTTTGCTAGCTAGCTACCTCAACTACAGATGCACAGGAAATATTAGCCGAAGAAAAGAAAAAGGAGAGAGATGAGAGAAAGGCAGAAGCAATGAAGACAGTGAGACTGCAAGAACATCAGAAGTGAAAATGCAGGAAGTATAAACATAGCAGCAGTTCTCTAGCCATGTAGTTTGTCTATCTAGCTAGTTTGCTCAGGACACAGATAGCATACAGCTAGTCCAAAGTTACAATGTGCTACCATCATGAAGATGCAAGTAAATGAAATTCTTTTGAGCACTTACTTGTGTAGTTATTGGAATGCTTTAATATAATGGTCTTTGCTGCTACTCAAACCACCTATTGAGGTGGACCACATTAATGTAAATTAAATTCAGTGTGGATACCACAATGCATATCGATGCACAGTAATGTGCATTGTCTCGTTCAGTGAGGACAGGCCTTTAGGAACGTTTAGCAATACTATTTGGTGCTTCCAAAATTTCACATCTACCTCTTTGGTACACCATTTATTATTGAGCTGACCATCAACCTCTGTCTTACCAGCTTAAAGAATCTAGACAAATTCCACTCTTTTGCATCGTCATGAATTCTGATGTGCAATTAGTTACTCTGAGCACTTACAGGTATACAATAATATGCTATAAGGCTTGGGTAATGCTGATGCTTGGAGTAGGTTACCTAGTCTGGTGACAACTTCCTTAGTAAAACTACTAGGAGACCTCATTCATCTGCTGAATAGATTGGACATGACTAGTATCAGTGTAACTGACATTAAGTGATGGATGGCCAAAGATCCAGTTTTAAGCCAAGTGATGACTTTTATTATGCATATGGATGGTCATATCAAGACAGAAGTGAAGACCTGAAACCAAACTGAGTGAGACAGAAGGAACATAACCACTGGAGGCTGTTTGCTGTGGGGATCACAAGTATTAGCTAATTCCATAAAAAGGAGGAGATTGTTGTTGGGAGAGCTACATCACAGATAACATCATCCAAGATGAAAGCATTAGCTAGGTGTTATGTGTTATGGCCAAGTATGGATGCACACATTTTTACAATGGCTACAAGCTGTACTGTATTTCCAAGAACATCAACACTCACCTGCTTCAGTGTCACTCCACCCTTGGTAGTAGCAGGAATCACCCTGGAGTTGACTGCATCTGGACTATGCAGGACTGTTCATCGGTCACATGGACTTATCAGTCACTAAAAGTGGTTAGAGGTTCAAGTAATATCTTCTATTAAACTGGCCAAGACAATTGAAAAGCTATGGTCACTTTTTGCTACCCACAGTCTTCCTCACAAGATTGTGATGGACAATAGTTGCTCTTTACAGGCAACAAGGTCATGGAAAAGAATGGAATTAAGCATGTAACTTCTGAATCTTACCACCCTTCTTGCAATGAGTTGATCAAAAGCGCTGTTCAAACAGTTAAACAAGCATTATGTCAAATGGAAGGTTCCATTGTCTAGGAATGTTGCTGTAAATGGTCCTCACTCAACAACAGGAACTTTACCCTCAGATTTACATAAGGGTTGACATCTGAGATGTTGTTTGGATAAATTGTTTCCCAATATTTAAAACCAAGTGGAGGGAAGACAGATAAAACAGAAAGAAACCTATGACAATAACAAGACCCTGAAAACATTTCTTGAATGTTACTTTGTGTACGTGGAAGATTTCACACCATCAAAACACAAGTGGGTACCAGGAACTGTAAAGAAGGTGACTGCAAGAAATTTAGACTGTAGTTCTATTGACAACTGTTACCAAGTCCTTGAAGGAGGCTGTAGCTGAATCTTCTACCAAAACATCTGCTGTTTGGCTGGTGGAGTTAACTGTTACCAAGTCCTTGAAGGAGGCTGTAGCTGATCTTCTAGCAAAACATCTGCTGTTTGGCTGGTGGAGTTCTCAACTGTTACCAAGTCCTTGAAGGAGGCTGTAGTTGAGCCTGAAATCAAATATTCTGGAATCAGTCCAGAGCTACTGCTGGAACAGTTTCATGTACAGTCCACAAGAAGCAACATCAAGAACACAGACAGTGGGTCAAGTCGAGCAAACCAAAATGAAGGCACCTGCAACACTTCCCCATGGTATTCAAGTTGAAACAGGCACCTCCAGATCATTACTAACCATCTGTTGACTCAAGCTAAGAGGGGAAAGGTGTCATAGACTGTGACCTTAGTCATTAGTTATTATTAACATTGTTGTGGTTATATTTACTATGATGTCATCCTTTATTTAGTGGACACTCTGGGTTTTGATTCTTGAGCCAGTTCAGTGCTTTTGATAATGTATTGCAAGTTCAATAATAAGATGATGTGCATTGTGTGCAGTATACTATATAATAGTAACACACTAATACAGTGCCAGCCTGGAGAGTACTTGACCTTTCAATACTTATTGTACTTAATCTCCCTAACAGGTTTGTGAAAGATCCATCAAACCATTTTTAGAGTTGTTTTGTCAAACAGAGAGAGAGGTAGATCCAAACAGATAAGATTACCTTGATGTGCATCGTATAATGTAGCTAGCCAACAAAATAAAACATTAGAGTTCTATTCTGTTCGAGGACATGAATTATACATACTAACAAGCTAGTTTGTAATCATGACATAAACATTGTCCAGCATCAAGGAACTCTACTTTCTTGCATGCTACTATTGTAGTAGCCCAAGTAATCTTAATGCACCAAGGAGGATCTATCTTTTGGCATGAAGACTGATGCTAGGAACCAGGAAATTACCAAATAATATATTTACATTCACCAAATGAAAATTTCCCTATATATAATTATGTAATGTTAAAATCAAAGAACCAATTATTATTTGGGAGAGGTCATTCACCATTATGAGAAACCTCTCAGAATATGAACTTCTCACTTGCATGTGGTCATTATTTGCTGTATCATTCTTAATGGTATTGTCAGTATTCTGACACAAAATGGTATGTATGTCTTAATAATCCACCTCATTGTATCTAACTAGATCTGATCCTACCAGTTGGTTTTTGTTTGTTTCTGTTGTGTATCTAATGATCTGTTCAACATGGCATATTCTAGGATTGACTTGCACTTTGTGGTTAAAGTCTCTGATTTTGGTCTATCTGAATCAATCAACTCATCCAAGGACTACTTCAGACAGCAAGAAAAGGGTGTGAAGCTACCCTTTAAGTGGATGGCTCCAGAAAGTTTAGGAGACGGAATATTCTCCGAGAAAACTGATGTGGTAAATCCGTAAAAGTTAATAATAGTATTATTCAATGACAGACAAGGTAGATATATTTTGCTTAATTATTATCAAACAGCATAATATAATAGCACTGGGCGGTGATGTAATATGTTTATGTGATAATATAGTGGTCCTATGGTGTTACATGCTGGGAGGTGTTCAGTGCTGGAAAGAGCCCCCATGCTGGAATCAATGCAACAGATCTCTGTCCTATGCTGGAGAGTGGATACAGAATGGATAAACCTAATAATGCAGCATGCTCGGATATAATGTGACGAAGTACATTTGCTATCATAAGTAGTACAAACTTGAGGGATGATTTTTAGCTGATGTGTGAAATATGTTGCCAGTACATTGCACTTGAAGACTGAAGTAATTCAGTTGAAATTTTGGTATCAAAATCAATTGAGCTCATTATTTCAAAAATCATTGATTTGCATCTTTTATTTTTTAAATTAGCAGTGACAGGGGCGTAGGAAGCAATTCTTAAGTGTAGAGGTTTTTCGCCTTGCCACACCAGGGTGTGGTTTTACAAAGGTGGGTTTGGTTTGGAAACTTACAAAAAACAACTTCATGCATGCATTTTCAAACCTTACCTAATGTCAGTCAGAGGGAACTTGCTGCAATGATGGGCACACTACAAGCCAGGACCCATCCCTTGACGATGCTTGAAGTGCTATTATCACCATTACTATATACAATTATGTTATTGTTTCTCATAAGATATATGCTATTACATCACATATATTATCAGGTCTAAATCAGTTTGTTTAAATTTATCAAAGATATTTTCTCGGCGACTATATAGATTCTCTGATAAATTCATTGCCTATCTCTACTAAACTCAATCGATCAGTGCGATGTTTGTGCACATTCAAGGCAGAGTTCGCCGGTTTTACTCAGGGCTTGGGTATAACCCGGGTTAGGTTAAATACATTTTACCCGGTTTTACCCAGGTTTTACTCAAACACGGATACAACCCAGGATAAAATAATAGACACAATATATTTATTATAAACTGTTAAGATATTATAAGAAATTAACTCTGTAATCAGGAAGTAAGACATTCAAACTGTAAAGAACTAGACAAAAACAGGAGCTGTGTCTCACTCAGCATTTATTTACCAAGTGATGTTACCAAGTGATAAGGTTGTATACTCGAGTATATATATTTTATTTAATGATTTATTTAAATATTTAAACAAGATTCATGGGATTAAAGTCCAATTGATATGCAAGTTAAGCAGATTTGATAGTCAATCTCCTGAGGTCCTCGCAGGAGCCTGTGGCAGAAGACGAGTTTCTAGGCTTTCTCATTTTTGTAATTGCAGTATATCCTTCCAATTGGAGAAGCCCTTGGTAATGAAGGCTGCATCTGACCACTGAAGCTTCTTCTCTTCACTTGCTTTAGCACATCTCTGCCCTCCATGTAGTGTATCCAAGCCACCTGAGGAACCATGAGGGCTGGAAACTTTTCTTTACCACACATTTCTTTTCAAATTCTGAAACGGAAATCCTTCGCGCTGATGTGGTTCAATTGGCATTCACACAACTCGTGGCGGTTCCTACGACCTGATATTCAGCGTAATAATAGCGCAATTTAAAATAAAAATGCTCTCCTAGGTACTACTTAAAGGACATTCAGAAATTAAACATAAACCTCGGCATAACATGGCCTTTATAAAGCCTAAGGTCTTGGCTATGTTCATGCTCTCTTCACATCTCAATTGGTCACATCAGTTTATCTACACTTTACCACTTGCTCTCTCCCATCAAGTCACTTTGTCTCTTCCTGTGTCTATGAGCATAACCTTGTTAGGTAAAATGGAAATTGTCCAAGATAAAAGTCGATAGAATTCAATAATCAAAATTTGAATTTACTCCTAGTTGAGAAATGTTGATGAAATAATGAAGAATAGTACAGTAGAGTATGTAGTAAGCACACACAATGTAGTAAGTGCCCACTTCCCTGATCAGAACCATTTGGACTAAAAGCGCACATTGACATGGTAAGTGCCTACCAGATTCCGTGCGGCAGCTTCTAGATCGAATTGCATGTATACGTAGCAATAGCTCTTTTTTTCCTTCTTTTTTTATGTGCACATGCATGTGCAAAATACTGCCCATGCACTTAAAAAGAGATGGCATGCGTACAAAAATTATGGACAGCTCCCCAACACCTGAAAGAGATGGCACAGAGTCATGCTAGAAATCAACCGACAAGTTACACAGTGAGTTTTAAAGAAGAGGTTGTAGAATGGTACAGGGGTCAAGGAATGCAAAATGTGTCAGCAACTGCTAGAAAGTATGGAGTAGACAGAAAGAGAGTGAGATGGTGGAATGAAAAATATGATGCATTGAGTAATGCCAACATTGGTGGTGGGAAGAAGAAGAGGAAACTGCATGATGGAGGAGCAATCTTCAGCCAACAAGTGGACTAGGAAGTCTTCAATTACTTAGGATTGGAGAGTTCCGAAAGCAGGGATGTTCTGAACAAAGACCTCCTGGAGAAAGCCTTAAACATTGCTCAGAGCACAGGCATCCGAGGCTTCCTTGCATCTCCCATTTGGAAGAAAAGGTGGAATGTTGGTTACAGCCGGGAGAACCAATGCATCACAAAAGGTGCCAGAGGACTATGGAGTGCAGCTTTCCCATTTTCGGCCGATACCGAGAGTTACGACTATTGAAATTCTGAAATTGGCAACATGGATCAGACAATGTGCAGGTAAGCATTGTTCACACTGACAACTTGTAATTTTAAACTTTTTCATCGCTTGGTTTGATTCAGCACCTTCTGCACCAACAATTGTTGTGGAGAGCAAAGTATTCACATTACTACCACTGGTGCCCAAAATGAAGGTTTTTGGGTGCGACAGGAGATGGAACCAAACTCCCTGCTGTCATCATCTACAAGGAGAAAAATGGAAGATTTGGCCCACATGTTGGTAGTGCACTTCATATTCCTCAGAATGTAGATGTCACTACCACCGAAAATAGCAGAATGACTCACCCAAGAGTGCACAGCTGGCTATGTAGTGTGTGGAGGAAGTCTTCTTATGGCAACTTGCGATGCTTGGTCCTCTATAGCTATCGCCCGCACCCAACACCAAGGACATTGCTGAAAACTGAGTATTCATCCCAGTAATGGACCATTTCAATAGTGAAGCACCATATGATTCCCTCCATTTTGTGTAGGTGGCTGTATATCCCTGGCACAGCCAATGGATGTTTTAGTCAACAAGCCCTTCAGGGACAAAATGAGGGACCTGTGGGTAGAGTGGAGGAGAAGCTAAGCTCTTGCAGGACCAAGAAGGGCAACTTGAAGTCCCACCTCAAGACAGGATATACCATAGATTGGGTCTTTGCTGCATGGGAATCTATTTACGAAGACACGATAGCTCACTCCTTCATATCTTGTGGGATCTCCAACAATATAGACGGTTCTGAGGACCAATACATCAGGGAATGCTTTTCGAACGAGATTGAAGACAGAGCGAAGATAAGGGATCCCTTTGCTTAGCTGACTGATATTGAAGCTGATAAGGTGCAGGGCCTGGACGAACCTGAAGAGGAGGACGAAGAATAGAGAGAACGAACAATTAACTAACAAGCGCATGCAAATAAACTTTGTTATTTGCTCTCATGAGCACGAAATCTGTGTGCAAATCCAAGTTCAAAGTTTAATGCACGTTATAAGGAGCAAAAATATCATTGGTTTGGAAAAGCATCAAGCTGATTTGGAGGTGAGTGGTTAGCGTTCATGGGTGCTTAGTTCGTATTCTATGGTAATACTAATCATAATAGATCATAATAGTAATAATAATAGTAAGAATAATAATAGTAATAATAATAGTAGTAGTAATAATAATAGTAGTAATAATAGTAATAATATTAGTAGTAATAATAATAGTAATAATAATAGTAATAATAATAATAGTAATAATAATAGTAATAATAAATGTAATAATAATAGTAATATTAAAAGTAATCATAATAGTAATCATAATAGTAGTAATAATAACATAAATAATAACAGTACTAATAACAGTAGTAATATTAATAGCAATATTAATAGTAGTACTAATAATAGTATTAATTATAGTAATAATAGTAATAATAATAGTAGTAACAACAACAACAATAATAATAACAAAGCAACATCAGCAACATCAACAACAATAATGACAACAACAATAATGACAATAATAACAATAATAATAACATTAATACTAACAATAATAATAATAACTCCTCAGCAGCCAGGCAAGTCCATTCCATAGTCTCGATTGAACCGCTCACACTCTGGTGCTAGGCTGATGTGCAATACCTCCTTCATTGCAGCTCTGGTCTAAGATGGTGGCTTCTTCCAACCAAATAGATGTCCATTATCCCATGCATTTTCAGCATTTACGACTTCTCTTAACTTTGTACAGGATCTTGATGTTCTCTTACTCTGGTCTGCAGTCTTCTGATGTTGTATTTCCCACATCTACAAAGGATGCAGTACATGAGTGCATGTCAGTTGGCAAAACAGCCTTCACTCTGCTCAGTTGTGTCCTCAGGTTTTCCTAATCTGAAAACAACTTTGATATTGAATTTCCTACAGACCCTCCTGATGTCTTCACTCATCCCTGCTGCATAAGGAATCACTAGGATCCTTCTTTTTAGACCCCTCATTGCCTGTATTGGTGTACTTAACTTCTTCCTTTCTGCACTTAGATATCTACAGAGAAAATGTTAATGAAGGCTTGCGGATAACCATTCTTTGTAAAGAACTTTATTCAGATGATGTTCTTCCTTAGGTCCTCCTTCTCTGTCAATACTCTCCTGGCTCTATCAATCAAGCTCTTTGCTTACATAAACAGGATTATGTGATCTATAATTAAAATACAATACATCAACTTCAAGCTCCATGGTAAACTTTATGGATGACCTGATGTTGTTCAGAGAGTCAAAAGTGGGTCAGTTGTGAGTGACAATACTTCAAAGAATTTCATATAAAGGTTGGCTACCACTACAAATACTGGAGAGCCTATTGCTGCACACTCTTTCTACTCGTAGTATTTTTCTTGACACCAGAAGTAGGTGGATTTTCTCCAGCAGTTCAAAAATACTGCCTGCACCTAGTATAGTACTCTCATGCAAGCTCTCATATTTCGTCAACATTACAAAAATCACTTCCACAGCCTCATCAATGGGAACAATGGTAAAATGAGAGGAAACAACATAACTGAAAAGACACTCATCCTGTGCCAAACATCCACCTTGAATACACTTGATAAATTACCCAGATCCTCCTCAACATATGTACTTCCATTTCCACTAGAAGTGATAGCAAATGTTCTATGAACTTGAAAAGATTACGTGCATACAAGATGCAATTGGCCTAAAGGGAACCTCAGGTTTATGTATCTTAAGAAGTCCACAAATCAGTGGTGGTCACTGGGCCTTGTATAATGCAGTTGTTATTTCTCCCATTTTATCCATATTCTTTAATTAATACATGATTAACCATGATTTCCTGTGCCTTGGTGCTATCCTTCTCAGATTCCATATGATTTGGTCTCCAGGATTCCTGTCAGCTTTGAAATGTAACTGTCCTTTGTCATCAGAACTGTTTTCCTCCCCTTGTCTTCAGGTAATATCATGAGCTCTTCCATCTTCCTCAGTTTTGGCAGAGTCTTTCTCTGTTCCTCTGTCAGGTTGTCCTTTGGTTTCCTTGCTCTTCCCAAAATTCCACACATTCTTCCTTGAACATGTGCCTTGCTAACCTCCAGGTTCCTAGCCATCTTTTGCAAAGCAAACAGGGAGACCAAAAGCAAGCACTTCTTCCTGAGTTGGAGAAAGGTTCTTCTCTGTCAGATTCACCACCTATCTAATCAAGTCTTGGTATTGAATCTTCACTTCTATAGATATCCTTCTCTCCATAGTGTCTCCAGCTTCTTTTGATGGTCCTGCTTGGATTTGCTGTGGGTCTTCTCTGCCGCTACCCTACAAAGGATCTGAATCCTCTGAATAGCTAGCTACCAGTATATAGCAGAATAGAATTTTAATTTGATTATTGAAAAGGTTATTGTAATGTTATTATGTCAACTGAGAGTTCATTGAGAGTTTATTTAAGGAATTTGATACATTAATAGTGTAGTTTTTAAATATTCAGTGTTCAAATTTTAAAAAAACTAGGGTTTGTTCATTGTGCTATATATTGATAAATTCAAGTCTATCACTATTGGCAAATATATAACCCGCGTACAAAAATGTTACAATTTTGCTATCAATAGACCTCAAATTTCCACTGACTTTACACAGAATAATTGATAAACAGTTGCCATCATGACTGCTACATGTTTTGCTGCAATATCAGTTGTTTTACATAGAAACTTAATCTTGTGATATTGTTTAACAGCACAGGCCTTCAACACAACCAGGCAAACGACTTGTAAATTGTGGATATATTTCTCTGTGCAAAAGATATGAAACAAGCATTTACCATGTAGACTACTAACATTAACAGGATTCATATATTATATATATATATGCATTCAAATCCAAATATAATACAGATTTAAAAAGCTGTATTATATTAGTCTTCACTATATTAAATATTTATTGTCTACATTTAATTCTTGTTTCATTTCTGTTTTGACTTCTCAATTCTCAATACAATAATATTTGTATATTTTTGTTTTCTTATTTCATTATTTTTCTTATAGTCAACCAGTCACCTGCAAGAAGTTCTCATTAAATATATAGCAAAAGATATATAGATGCCTTTGTATTCATAGACATAACACATCTTTCACCTGGCCTTGCCCAAGGTCTGTGCTGTTAATAATTAACCATGTTTTTCAAGAAATTTTGACAAAACACTTCAAGCATGCCTTGAATTCTTTTTGTGAAAGTAGTGAACAGGGAGCTCCAAAAACTGTAAAAAGATAACTATTGGAGCTTCAATCTGTCGTTGTCTGTGTTTCTATAATTTTAATACAAATATTTCCAAACTTTGTAATACATTGATTGCAACAACTAAGCCATTTCTTATTCAGTAAAGACCCGATAATCAGCAAAATATGAAATATCTTGTTTATATGAGTTAGGTCATCAATGTCATAAAAACGGTATCTGGTAGACAGATACAACATCATAGATGAAATTCACTGTTGAGATTTTTTATAGACTCCAATAAATTACAGTAACAAAGAATTGAGGGCATGCTTGAAATATTTTGTGTTTCACAATTGCATGAATTCACCAATTATGATAAAGTACGTAACTGTACAAGGAAATTTTAGATGTCTGCCATTTTAAAGCAGGTGTAAAATCGATATAGGGAGTGTGAGAACACTGACCAATGTGTAGTATATATATATGTAACAAACATTGTGACATATAATATGGTTAGTTTAGGGCTTATTCTTAAAGGTGGCTAGTTTATATAGGTGCAACAAAATTAAACAAGACAAAAAAATGTTCTACTTTTTTTTTATCAAAAAAAAGAAAGGAAGGATTTAGCAATGCAGGCCATAAACACTCCTTTGTCTGTCGCAGGGCGACCCTGAGATTACAAACCCAATTTCAGACAGCCACTTTAAGTGAATGAATAAATTACTAATGTGTGAACCATATGGTATAGAACTGTGAAACCATAATTAACACCTAAGCTAGCATGTGTTGTATGCATCTCATTGGTCACTCTTATCTGTGACAACACAGAATACTACCATGTATGGGCATGTCTGGAGTGACTGGCTGTAGCCTAGTAAAAGGAGCAGTTTTACAGTCCTTAGATCTGATTGCCATTACACTGAGTCTGTAGACGTGTGCATGTATGTACAATTCTTATTGAGAGACTTGCTTGCCTTAGCTTGAGTAATATAGCTAGGGTAGGTTGGTGACACATCAGAGGTCACCTGGTGGCAGCGTAACAAACAAACCAGCTGACAGGAGTGTAATCTTGGGTAGTATAGATTTCCGTCCTGTCACAACTGGTGGCAGCGGTGGGATACTGTTAGCTAAGAAAGAGAGAGCCAGTGAAGAGCCGTAGCTACAAGCTACTACTATACTAGCTAAACTAAAATTGTTTGTTTCGGTTTCGGTGAACAGAAGTCGTCCATCGTGTAGAAGTGATTAGTGATTGAGTGATTCGAGTGGCAGACAAATCGAGATGTCGAGATCGAAAGCGTCAAAATTCCCGGATGAGACAGCTCAGGTGGACGAGGAAGCCAAACGGGCAGAGACACTGACTAATGCGGGACTAGCGGAGTTGTTGTTACGGTTCGAAAAAGAAAGAGAGAAGACGAGGAAGCAGGAGCGGTTGGAAATACAGGAGACAGAAAAAATACAGGCTGAGGAAGAGGCGAAGAGAGAAAAGAGATGGGAAGAAATGTTTAAGGCAATATGTGTAGATGGAGCCAGGAGCCTGGATGATACACGAGAGTCAGCTGTCAGCGCAGTGCATTCCTACCAGGAGTGTGTGCCGAAGTTTCGGGAGATGGCCAAGGACGAGGATCCATCTGACTATTTTATGGCTTTCGAGGCACACATGAATACCAACCGTATGGACAAGGAAGAGTGGACCAAACATCTAGTCCCAGTGTTGAGACCGGAAGCATCACAAGTTTTTCTCACAATGACAGAGGAAGCAAGGCTGGATTACACTCAGACCAAAAAGGCTATATTAGCATGATACAAGGTGACCAGGGAAACTTACCGGCAGAAACTGAATGGCCTTCGACGTAAGGGTGGCGAGAACTGGGGCACAGTTGGACACAGAGCAAAGCAACTATACCTGAAGTGGATTGAAGGTTGCAGCACTGTGGAAGATGTCGTAGATCTTGGAACTATGGATCTGCTGATCAAGACCATGCCAAAGCAGTTGGCAATTCATGTTTTGGACAGAGCACTGGAAACAGCTCAAGAGGCGACGACGATCGCAGACAGCTTAATGACAGCTCGAGGCTGGTCCTATGACGACATACTCCAAGGAGATAGGGGAGGTAACAGAGGTTCAAGGAGGGTGGAACATAGCCACCCACCTACTGAGAATGAGAGACATGGGCAGAAGTGGAGGAGAGAGGACAGACGGCGAGATGTCAATAGCCCAGTTGCAGGAGATAAGTTTTCAACTCCACAGCCAAAGCAGGACAGCGGATACCGCTCCAAATGTTTCAAGTGCGGTCTGCCTGGACATTTTGCTGCGGAATGCTTTACCAAGAAGGCTAATTACAAACACAAGGTGGAGAGCGTTAACCTCTGCAAGCCATTGACTTCCAAGGAGGAGATTAGCTTGGTAAATTCGGAGATTAGTGGTAAAGCCACTGTAGAAGGCACCATTGGTGGAATACAGTGCAGTGACATTCTCCTGGATACAGGTGCAGGACAGACAGTTGTTAGGGCAGATCTTGTGGACCCTCAACATCTTACTGGACGCTCAAGGCGTGCTCGTTCATACAATGGCAGCACTCAGATTCACCAAATCGCAAAGGTAGCTGTACAAGTGGGAGGAAGAGAACAGGAGTTGGAGGTGTTGGTGGCTGAGAAACTTGACCACTCGGCATTGCTAGGGAGAGATATGCCAGGAATATGGGAGCTGGGAAAGAGAATCCTGCATGACGAGCTTGTTAATAATGGTCACAACCAGATCTAACAAGGAGTGGACCGAAGAAAGTTTACCAGTTGTTCAGAAGGAAGCTGAGGCGAAAGATATGATGGTCAGTGAGTCCAGTGATGATGAAGTTGAGAAGCCATGGGAAGACACACCTGATGAGCCAAATGATGAGACCCTTACTACAGAGTCAGAAGAAGAAGAGACTACTCCAGCCAAGAGTAAGGCAAAGAAGAGGAGAGACAAAGCGGGTTACCTGAAGAATGACAGGGGACATCCGTTAGACGTGGATGCTGAAGAACTGCATCGAGAACAGAGACAAGACAGTAGTTTATCAAGGTTGTGGGAAAAAGCAAAAGACGAGAAGAACCACAGTTACCTTATTGAGGATGGGATACTATGGATAAAAACAACAGATCGTCTAGGGGATGAGGCCACTCAACTATTCCTGCCCAAGAAGTATCGATCGCTGGTTTTAGCATTGGCTCACAGACCAGGACATCTGGGGAGAGACCAGACGACTCAACAAGTCCTTGACGAGTTCTTCTGGCCCTGGATCGATACAGAAGTTAGGCAATTGTGCCGAGCTTGTCCTGAATGCCAGCAAGCGGGAGGTTCAGCCACACCTGTACCTTTACGACCAATGCCCATCATTGATAAGCCATTCTCGAGAATCGCTATGGACCTTACAGGACCATTACCGACCACAGCCGATGGGAACCATTTCATTCTGGTCATAATGGATTACTCTACAAGGTGGCCAGAAGCATTTGCCCTGAGATCAACGGAAAGCACAGTGATAGCAGACTGCTTAGTCAAGATTTTCAACTGGACAGGAGTACCGGATGAAATATTAACAGATTGTGGGAAGAATTTCGTGAGTAAGCTACTGAAGGAGTTATATGAATTTTTGGGAGTGAAGTCCATCACAACTACACCCTATCACCCGGCCACCGACGGCATGGTGGAATGCTTCAATGCGATGCTGAAAGCAATGATAAGGAAAGTCCTGAAACAGTGGAAAGGTCGTTGAGATCAAGCCCTGCCTCACTTGTTAGGGGAGTACAGGAGGACGCCCAACCAAACCACCGGATTTACTCCTTCTGAACTTTTATTCGGATGGCAGATTCAAGGGCCACTTCAAGCATTAAGGACGAGGTGGACATCCAAGGAAACAACCCCAACAGTGGTAGTCACGTACGTGACAACAATCCATAAGAAACTGGAGGACATCCGCGATCTCACCCAGGAAAGAGAGGAGAAAAAGAAGGTGAAGTATAAGGAACTGCACGACCGAAAGGCAAAAGAAAGGAAGTATGAGGTGGGAGAGTTAGTCATGTTACGGACGCCTGGAATTGGACCAAAGATGGATCCCAGGTGGGAAGGACCGTATACGGTAGAAGACAAGATTGACAGCACTACCTATGAGTTGTCAATGCCTGAACATCCTCGGAGAAAGACAAGAAGACACATCAATCTCATCAAGGAATATGTTTCGCCGACAGCAAGCTGCTTGATGGTGGAGACAGACGATGATTTTGGACCAGGAAAGGAAGAAAAAGGGGCAGATGGCAAACCTGCCATAAACAAAGACCTCACTGCAGAGCAAAAGGGGGTGGTGTTAGAGTTATTGAGAAGACACGAGGAGATCACAAAGGACGAACCAGGACTGATAAAGGAGAGTCCGCTGGTGATCCATACAACCACACACTATCCCATTCATCGACCACCTTATCGGTTGGATGCCAGAAAGCTCCAAGAAATGAACCAGGCAGTAAAAGAACTGCTAGAGCTGGACATCATTCGCCCATCACAAAGCCCTTGGGCATCACCAGCTATTTTGGTCGCGAAAAATGATGGCACCAAACGATTGTGTGTGGATTACAGGAGATTAAACGAAGTCACAATCTTTGATCCATTCCCACTACCACTCATCAACGATCTACTCGACAAGTTAGGAGCAGCAGAGTACATATCAACTCTTGATCTGTCGAAAGGATATCACCAGGTCCTAGTAGACAACAACTCCATTGCAAAAACAGCTTTCATCACACCAGTGGGTAAATGGGAATACTTGCATATGCCCTTTGGGCTGAAGAATGCCCCATCAAATTTCCAGAGACTCATGAATTCTACAATGGCAGACCTCGCTCCATTCGCATCAGCATATATCGATGATATAGTAGTTTTTACTAAGTCATTTGAAGAGCACATCGACCATTTGGAGCAAGTATTTCAAAGGCTCGAGAAGAAGGGCCTTCGTCTCAAACCATCCAAGTGCACTTTGGTAATGAGACATTGCAACTATCTCGGACACAGAGTAGGCAAGGGAGAGGTACGCCCACTTCAGGCAAAAGTAGAGACGGTGCTACAGTACCTGCGCCCAAAGAGGAAGAAAGAGATGAGATCATTCTTAGGACTCACAAATTATTACAGACGTTTCATCCCTACTTATGGGAGCATAGCTGTACCTCTAACTGAGGCCACCCGAAAGATAGCACCTGACATCGTGGTTTGGACAAAGGAGAGAGAAGATGCATTTCAATGTCTCAAGGAAGCATTAGCCAGAGATCCAGTACTGATTAGCCCGAATGAAAACAAGCCATTCTCACTACATACCGATGCTTCAGGAGTAGGCCTGGGAGCAGTACTCAGCCAGGAGGGAGCTGAAGGGATAGACAGACCAGTGGCATATTATTCGCGGAAGTTTCGACCGGCGGAGACACGATACTCCGTAACCGAACAGGAATGCCTAGCTGTGGTTGCATCAGTCAAACATTTTAGAGTCTACCTATCAGGAGCATGTTTCAAGGTGGTCACTGATCATCGGAGTCTGGCATACCTAGCTAGAATGCGGGACGAATCTGGAAGACTTACTCGATGGGCTATCACGCTTCAACCATTTCTCTTCACCATTGAACATCGAGCTGGAGTGCGGCACCAAAATGCCGATGGCTTATCGAGACAAGCCTGGCCAAGCAGAAAGGGACAACACTCAACCGAAAAGGACGAGAAGGGAGGGGTGTCGCAGGGCGACCCTGAGATTACAAACCCAATTTCAGACAGCCACTTTAAGTGAATGAATAAATTACTAATGTATGAACCATATGGTATAGAACTGTGAAACCATAATTAACACCTAAGCTAGCATGTGTTGTATGCATCTCATTGGTCACTCTTATCTGTGACAACACGGAATACTACCATGTATGGGCATGTCTGGAGTGACTGGCTGTAGCCTAGTAAAAGGAGCAGTTTTACAGTCCTTAGATCTGATTGCCATTACACTGAGTCTGTAGACGTGTGCATGCATGTGCAATTCTTATTGAGGGACTTGCTTGCCTTAGCTTGAGTAATATAGCTAGGGTAGGTTGGTGACACATCAGAGGTCACCTGGTGGCAGCGTAACAAACAAACCAGCTGACAGGAGTGTAATCTTGGGTAGTATAGATTTCCGTCCTGTCACATTGTCATGTCATAATTTTAAAAGTTAAATACTTCTCAAAATATATATGGTCTACCTTAGCTTTTCTTTATTTTTTGACAATTCAATCCAATATCTTAATACCACATTTTTGTCACATTTATTAACCAATGGACCATTTTTGTAACCATAATATATTATACTGTAAAGGAAAGATCTTCAAACTGGTGATATCATAAGAATGCAAATAAAGCTGTTATATTGGATAGACTTCTATAAAAATAGAAAGAACACTGTTCCCAAGTAGATCACGAGGAATTAGACAAATCGGTTAGTATGGGTACTATATGTCTGGGGTATGACTAGGTGAAAGATGCATGTGGTGAGTGTGTTTCTATAATTATGTCAGGGATGTAAGACTTGGAAGATATGGTGTGGTTGGTTAGTGGTTACTCTACGCCAGGGTCGACTTGGGAGAAGGTACATGGTTGGTCAGGGTGGTTGCTATATGTAGGGGGTGGCATATGATCAAGTCTCACAGTACTCACTATAACATTTTATTTTGTTGAGCATCTCTCATCCGCTAATTTTTACAATCAAGGTGCTTAATAAATGTTCTCAAACTTATTTCCGTGTGTGTGTGCATGTGTGTGCACATGTGTGTATGTGTATGTATGTGTATGAGTGTGTAAGAATGTGTGAGACATACAAATGTGTAGGGAGAAGATGGTGTGTCAGTACAGTAATATAATGTTACATATCACATTCCAAGGTCACCTTGTAGCTATGCATGTGGAGACATCAATACCAGCTCTCCATAGTGCCATAAATTGTAATGAACTATGCGGTAACAGTGTTACCTTTCCAGACTTTTGTAAGTTAAAATATCCTGTAAGTGTAATACTAGTTATCCCACATAGAAGACAAACCTGATAAATAGGTGCATTGACAGGAAGTTTCAATATCATGAAAGCTGGCTGTTAAGGAGGTAACTATATTATATTCCTATATTTTTTGGCAGGTAGCTAGTCATAGAAAACCAATGATAAGGACCCATCTCACCTCACTAGATTCCACAGTGACCATTGTCCAGCTAGATGCGGTGTAATTATACCTCCACTCGGTATAACTGCAGTCATATTACTAGATCCTACTTGGGAGAGGAGCACAGTAGAAGTCCTCTCCCAAGTAGGCATGGGTGTGGTCTTCTATGCATGGATCATGGAAGTGGATTCACCAGCAAGGTCTACTAGTTTACCTCAAGGGTGAGCAGTATGGGTTGTAATAGCAACACCTGTGCTACTAATAGTAGTTACAGGGTACTCAGTGACAATTCCTCCCCCCCACCCCTCCCTCTACCCCTGGAGGGTTTGGTGGGAACACACTTGCTCCACTATCTAGGTTTAAGATTATAGATGATACAACTTTTCCAGGCTCAAATTCTAGAAGTCTTGCTTAAACTATGCTGAAATTCTGTTTTCTCTGCCATAATATTAACTCCACTATAAACCTTAGTGGAGTTAATATCTCCTCAATTAATTTGAAATCGGGCAAGCTAATCAATATTCCACCTGAGAGGCAAGTGGTAGAGAATAATTTGGAGGGAAAAAAATGCTTGTATGGAACTCTGGTGGAATCATTAAAGCTCCAACACATAGGCAGGTTGCAACAAGCTAAACATAGAGCTAACTCCCTCACATTTTTACTAGCCTATGATACTGAAGCAAATTATTCTGTAGGGAGATTCAAAGTCATCGGCATCCAAGAAAACAGACCTGCAGCGGTCATATCATCTCTCCAAGATAGGTGCTAAAGATGAGGTGTTTGATAAGTTCACATCATGAAGAATCCATGCCTCCAGAGGCAACATAATAGGAATACCTAATCATATGGATTCAAATGCATTTTTAACAAAATAGCTACTTTAAAAGCATCACTTACTTAAGGGAAATTTAATTTTTTTCTTTTTTTTAACCGTGGTTACAACTTTAGAGCTCCGTAGATTCTGCAAACTTCATGGTATGGACTTGATATATAGTTCAAAATATAGGTCTCTCTGTGTGCTCTCTTTTGATACTAAAAAGCTTCATTAGGTATAACTATAGGCAAGTTACCTAAAACGGAGGGACCGCAACCTCCACAGAAACCACTCCGAGTTGCAAAGTGCAAAAAAATTGAAAATGGTACGAGTAAGTTCTAGAGCACGCAATAACTCTTTGAATAGGCGTTAAAAATTTATTACCTGGTCAGACACGTGGTGCAAAATTGAGGGCGTTGATTTTTCAACGCCCTCAATTTTGCACCCACGTGTCAGACCAGTAATAAATTTTTAACGAATGACGTGCTCTAGAGCCACTCGTACCATTTTCTTTTTTTTTGACTCGGAGAAGTTTCTGTGAAGGTTGCGGCGATTCAGATTTTTTAAGTCCCTCCGCTTTAGGGTCTAGTAACTTTCCTATAATTATATCTAATGAAGCATTTTTATATCAAAAGAGAGCACACAGAGAGACTTATCTTTTGAGCTATACAGTGGAACCTCTACTAACGGACATTCCCTATAGCGGACACCTACCTTATAACGGACAGGAGCACATGCACCAATTGGCTTTACCATTGAAATAGTACTCAGTCACCCTCCCTGTAACGGACACCTCTCAATTCCGGCTAACGGACAGCTAGTGCTCATCGTTGTAGAAATAAACCTCTTAATTAACGGACAGTGGGTGGGGCCAGTACTGATCATGTGCGCATGCCAATTAACAATTATAATAACAATAAATTTTATGCATGAAACATAATTATTGTGAAATGCAGTAATAATATGGTAGTCTAAAGTAGGTTGGAGAGATGCTGCTATATCTCTTATTCTGTTAACGTAAGGCTGTGGTCCATACAAACGGTAGGTAGCTGGAACTTCAACTCCATATCCCGCTCCTCTGTTGACTCGGCCCCTGTGACCTCAACAAATGCTTTATTGCAGTCTCTCCTCAGGAACTGTGAGATTGTAGAGGCAATGTTGTATGCAACATGACCTACAACTTCGCCGTCTTTGATTACGGCCACAGCAGACTGGTCCACGGCATTATCTGGCTCCCGTTTGAGTAGCCCTATGTGAGGTGTCCACACTTCTTTGCACACATGGTGTCCTCTGATATAGGACTGAATCTCTGTCACACTCAAAGACATTGCACCGCCACCAGGTCCACTACTAACTACAGGCTTGGAAGAGATCTCACGTGCCAGCCGCACGAACTGCGTCAAGGCTATGCCCATCTATCGAACGCGTGCCGCTGCTTCATTCGAGTCGGCTTCTTCGAGCAAGCGTAGATGTCATCTCTCTTTACAGAAAAAGATCGAAGTTATCAAGGAAGCTGAGAAGAATGCTGGTGTTACTGTACGTTCACTTCGTGAACTCTTCGAGACCCAAATTTCAGATATTTTGAAAAACAAGGAATCTATTGTCACCTTGTATGAATCAAATGCTTCAAGCTCTTTGTCTCGTACAAACAGGAGATCTCGTGTGTCCGAATATACTCGGAGATTAACGACGCTTTATGACCAATGGTACCTCCTGGCATGCTCAAAGAACATTTACCCCTGTGGGTCCAAGCTTACTGAAAAAGCCAAGCAAATTGCTGTAATCCTGGACAAGGAGTTCAAGGGAAGCAATGGATGGTTGGAAAAGTGGAAGAAGCGATATAACATTAGAAGAGTGATGACTGTTTGTGGAGAATCAGGTGATGTACAAGGGGATACTGTTGAGTCATGGAAGGAGAGATTGCCCGAGATTTTGAGGGGATATGCAAAGGAAGATATCTATAACCTAGATGAAACAGGATGCTTTTGGAGGGCTCTTCCAGAGCAAGGATTTGCTCAGAAGGGGAAGAAGTGCATGGGTGGGAAGAAGTGTAAGCAGAGGGTCACAGTGACTTTCATAGTGAATGGAGCTGGTGTTAAGGAGACTCCTATTGTAATCTGGCAATCAAGGTGTTTTCGAGGTATGGATAAAATAGTCTACCAGTCAAGTATTATCACTAGAAAAAAGCCTGGATGACAGGAGAAATCTTGGAATCAGTATTGACCTCTTTTAACCGCATTAAAAAAAGATCAATTTTGCTTTTTATGGATAATGCTGGTTGCCACCCAGAACATTTAAAAGAAAAATATAGTAATATAAAAATAGTTTTTCTTCCGCCAAATACAACATCTGAATTACAGCCACTAGACTTGGGGATCATCCAGAACTTCAAGGTCCATTATCGTCGGCTTCTCCTTCGCTATGTGTTAGCTAAGATTGATGATTGCAGTTGTGCTTCTGAGATAACGAAGTCGTACAACTGCTATCAGGTGGATATCTCAGGCATGGAGTGAAGTAAAACCAGAAATGATATCTAAATGCTTCAGAAGTGGTGGTGTTCTTAATAGTGAGTTGGATGTGACCAGCTTAAATGAAGAAGATCCTTTTCAAGACGTTGATGCCGAATTTGCACTAGGTGCACTCATTTCAAAGACAATGGGCTCCAAGGGTAGTTGTTCACCTGATGAGTATGTCAATGGAGACAGCAATCTTCCTGTATGTACTGAGTTTGATGATGATACCTGGGAAGAAAGCTTCTTAGCAAGCCTTTCTGAACAGTCATCCATTGTTGAATGTGAGGAAGCACTTACAGATGGAGAAGACCTAGACCTACTACCACCTCCCCCCAAATTGAGAAACTATGGAGAAGCTATACAATCATTAGAGGAGGTCAAAAACTTTTTGGAAAGCCGTGCATGTTTTACCGAAGCCTTGAGTACCAGTTCTCTAATTGATAAAGTAGCTCGTCTTCATTCAGTTAATGCTAGACAAAGTACTCTACATTCATACTTCCGTGCCCTTCACACTGAATAACTGCATCAATTTATGTCTACAATAAAACAATGTTCATATAATAATATTAGTATCTTATAATTATTATGTACACATATATAATATAATATGCATGTGATATCTACAATTGATGAATGAACTTGATGAATGAACAAACAATCCACGTTCTCCACCTATTATAATGATAAAATGAGATTAATGGGGGGAAACCTCTGAATAAGGGACACCTCCGAATAATGGACAAAAGTCCTCGTCCTAATGCGTCCATTATTCAGAGGTTCCACTGTATATCAAGTACATACCATGAAGTTTGCACAATCTACGGAGCTCTAAAGTTGTAACCACGGGTTAAAAAAAGAAGTTTTTTTTTATAGAATATTCCCCCCTTAACTTAGAATAAAACTTGGACTACAAAAAGAAATTTGAACAGTTAAAGACTTTTTAGGATAATATATATCCTTTTGTACATGCACATATCTTGTACGTTACATCTTTATGTGCTTCTAAAATAACTTTGGGAATGCTGCTGTCTAAATAGGCTACTCTCCTAGTCGCTGGGAGCTCTTTACCTGAAGTGCTTTACACTCTTGCTGGCTAGCAGAGTATTTAATGGAGGAGCAACATTTACAAGTCTGTATCTCAGTCTGTTTTAAGGGAAATCAGCTCGGTCTTTTGGCAGCCTACCTCCAAGACATGTGACTTCCTAGGCTCTATTATAATACAACTTAACCTATAGCATGTTTGTATAGCTCATTTTTGGACTCTATCCAGTGACATGGATGTTGCTAGGGGGGTTTGAGGAAAAACATTGGGGTGCCCAAATATCAACACAATTATTTATTTCAACAGCTATGATCAATTAATCGAGAATGCTTAACAAACATTGCCCATTTGTGTTTACTTAACAATCGATTCATGTTTTTTAAAAAGTGGTAATATTTGGCCAGAACTTCCAGATTGCTTTTACCGGTACTTCCTAGACATGTTCTAGCCATAGTTACCCGTTGCTCTAGCTAAACAAAGTTAATGATCTCAGTATTAAAAAGGTGCGAGGAACCCCTGTATGTGTGTGCAATGAAAAATAAGAACTTCACTTCCAGTTTGTCTTTCCTGAACAAAGAATTATCAGGCATAGCTTTTAACTGATTGACCACCGACCCTATGTTTTTGGGGGTTTTTTGCCACTTTTGGTTAAAAATAAACATTACACGTACCTAGAATGCAATATAAAAAGCTGCAGTTTTGTAAAAAATCAGTTCCATTGAGGTAAACAACTAGCTACACAATTATTTTTAAAAAACACATCAAAGATATTTATCCAAGAGCTGGTCAATTTCTTAAGAGCATAGGAATTCAAAGTGATTCCAGTTTCCAGGTAAGCATGGATGCCTATGCAGCTTTCCTCTGAAGAAGAGCTTCTAGAAACAGAAGTAAAGGACAATAAGAAATAGTTCAAGCCAGCAGTTGTGATTTTCATCCATTTAAAATATTTCTTTCATAGTTTTCACTGGCCACTTAAAGCTGCATGTGCAGCTAAAAAATGTGCTGCTAAGACAATTAGTCATGTTTTGGTGAACAATGTCTGAGTTTGTTCCTTCATACACCTATGGTGGTAAAATAAAATATTTCTTCAAACAAAACCCTTCTATATTAGGACAGATTCTTAGAAAAGTAATATTACAATAATGAAGCCATAGCCACTTCCTGGCTTGACCACTTTAAATCTGTTGCTTCCCCTCTGTTAACTTATTCTCTAGCACTGCCTGTAGTTGAGAGGATGGACTTTTAGTCTAGTTTACGTGTGTCTAGAAAAAGTGATAGCTGACTTCTATTTGTTGTTAGAAAACCAACTCTAGCCTACAATCATTCCAGCTACTCCCAATTCCCTAATCTGCAGGAAGAAGGTGGAAGTCATGGCTTATATTTTACTGGTCACTCATCTTCTGTTCTCTATTGGTGAGTAAGTATAATGCACCTAGCTGACTAGCTTCTAGATATAAGTAAGCTATATTCTTCATATTTAAAATAGTGACTACTGTCTGTATCTTCCTAGTTAGCTGTAGCCAACTCAGCCAACTATTGAGCTAGTTGTACTTCAAATAAATGTCACTCTAATATTTAATAGCCGATTCCCTCCACTACACACATATAAAATAGCTTTAGCTAGTGATACAAAACCACACCTAGGTAGGATTTTTTCTGTTGCTATGGCAATTTGTTACAATCAGCATGCTAATATTTTGTTGATGGTATGTCTGCCGCAATTAAAATTTTTTTTGCATTTTGGCTTTCATCAAAATTAATACAACATTACCACTCTTTGGTTTGGACATAAGTATATAATTTGTATATTCACATAATGGCTACTGCCAGACATAATATCTTTGATATACTTACTTAATGCACCCATGTCAGGTGGTAATCAAGAAGCAAGGCTAAACTGTTGTGGGATGGTTAATGTGCATAAGTACAATTAGAAAATCTTCACGAATTGTCATTGTTGCCATTACAAAAACCTGCCATTAATCTCCAACATGGTACCTTGGCAACTACTATATACCTTATGCTGTAGTTTGTACAGAGGAAAGAGCGCCTGCTTAACAAATTCTATGCTTTTCCAAACATTATCATTCTCTCATATGTAGGTATAGATTCCCATGTGTACATACTAGGTTAGCTATGTAGAAGGATGGTGAACTGTTGCAGAGCTGACCTTGGAAAATATTGTATGCAGACATCATATCTTTTGTGCTTTTGAGCAGGAGAAGTCAGTGTCACGATCTATGCTTACTAAATAGAGGCTGGAACCAACAGTAAAGTATTGTACGTAGTTGCTAAATGAGGTGCTTAACATGGGTTTTGCTCAGCACCAGCTTTTATTGTATAAGATTACAGCCTACTCAACTATCCTGCTATCTATAGGCATGTCTGGTTGTCACAGTTTGACCTAATGATGATACTTATTGTCAGGTAGGAACCTAAGGTTAGGCAGATGTTGCCTTCATGCTTATTTTCAATGACCCATAACTTCTTCCGCACACCTATGCACAAAATATTAGTTAGAATAGTAATAATACCTGGTATGTGTTAAAAACATAATAAATATTAGTGGTTAGATAGTGGATTTCCTTAAAATTGGATTCACTTTTTATTCTGTTATTGGTTGTGTCTAACCAAAAATGTAATAAATTCTAAACTTCCTGTGAGTGATGATTGCATTAATTATTCAGAAAAAGTGATACCTGGAAAGGCAGCCCTAATGAGAAAGTGTTCATCTGAGATTTTATGCTGTGTTTTGAAGGAAGTATGGTTCTATCACATTAGTCCTAAGTGGGTTATGATTACTATACCAACAGTGTAATACTAGTATCCCACATGGAAGACAACCTTGATGAGGTGGTGCACTCCCAGGAAGTTTGAGGTTAGTTGTTTTCAAGATAATCCCATCATAGTGCCATAAGGCCAAGTGAGGTGAGGGTGCAGGAGTGAGTGAGCTTTCATAGATATGAACATGAACATAGTTATTTCAGAGCTGCTTTAACAGAGTATATACTTGAATGTTCATTTATATATTAATCGAGTCTTAAAGTTAAGCATGGTAAGGGATACTTCTTTTGAACCCACTTCATCTAAACTAAATACTGAGTTAGTACTAGAATTTCTCTCGGTCCTTTCTGTCTTGTGTCCACAATAGACAGTTGTAAAAAGCAGCTAGTCTAGTAGTAAATTACTGCAGTTGCAGAAATAATGCAGCCTAGAGTTGGTCATCGTCTTTGACAAACACATACAACAAAGTAATATCTCTATTATAGCTCTAGCTGAATGCAATAATTGATTTAGGATATAGCAGGAGATATTTTGCCAGAAATTTATTACTTGCAATACTAGAGCTTAACTAAATATCCTTAGACCTGATCTAGAGAGAGAGTGAGTTAATCTTTGTCTTTTATTGAAATCAAATAGCTACTACATCAACAAGACCACTTACCTAACAGAGACGTCAAGCAATTGAATCCGAAGAATTATTGAAGCGATGCATGCATGACATTCATTCATTTTTAACCTTGAACACTACATTGAGCTCACATCTTGGAGGTGGATTACTTGTTTTGTTGTGCCTCCCATGCCCACATGTCATTTATTCCTGAAAAAGTCTAGAGCATCTAGCTGAAACCTCGAGTGGGTAAACTTGTCTATCGAGAAAGTCATTGTATTTACTTCGCCAACTGGGAGTTTGTTAACATATTGTATGGACATCATTGTCCCAAAATATTAACGGATCACATATCAGAGATATAAAGGGGTATTCTGCCCAAGACAGGGCAACAGCTTCTTACCACAAGAATGCTTCCAGTTTTCTGCTGTCTGTTTCTAAACTAACTTTTGCAACAGAATTTGTTCAAAATGAAGGGTGAATGCAATAATGCAAGGAGTTAAAAGTGTGACAAGGACCTGGGAAAGAACCAGTGTCCAATCTCATGATATTATGTTTGTTGGTAGACTAACTAATTATGCATTTCTCATTATTGGTATTGTGGTTGATGGCATCCGTACTACATTCCTACTTGCATGGATTCAGCAACCATAGATAGACAGGATAATGTAGGAAAGATCAATCTCGAAGGGGTACCAAAGCTACTCTTGTAGTAGATTAGTTTCCAGTATTTCTTAATGGAAGTGCATGGTTGAATACAAAGTAAAGAAAGAAGACATGAAGAGAATGAAATGAATTTTAGAGCGTTTAAAGTTATTGAATATTATCTGGATAGTACTGAGTAGCAAACACAGAAGTGCTTGACACCATTCAACCAGCCTTTGGAAGGGTGGTGTTCCAGCATAGACTGAAAATATTAAACCTACAAAGGAAACAAAGACATTAGGTTGAGTTCTGCCATAGAAACTCTAAATCATAAGTGAGACAAAGAGTTCGGGTAGAACAATGTCAAGATGGGTTAGGGGCACCATGGTGAGAGAAATGAACATTCCACAACTGAATCACAATGCAGAGGATGGAAAGCAATGGAAATAACTTGTTCATTAACATCAACCTGAGCCTGAATTGGATGATTGATGGTTTGTGCAGTGAACCTATCATTGCACTCCATAGATGTTGCATATCCACAGGAAGTTTGAAATTCAGAGAAAAAATACTTCTGATGAAGATAATCATGATGTTCTTTTGCAACTATTAATTATGCCCTATGGTATATGGGGGTGTATGTGTGTGAGAGTGTGCATGTGTTTGTGTGGTGTGTGATGAGTGTGTATTTGTGTAGTGTGTGTGCTGTGTGTGTGAGAGATGCATGTGTCTGCTTGTGTGGTGTGTGAATGTATTTATTTGTGTGGTGTGTTTATATATGTGTGTTGTGGTGTGAGTGTGTGTGTCTTTATGCATGTTGAGTGTTGGTGTTCTGTGGTGTGTGTAAATATGTGTGTGTGGTTGTGTGGTGTGTGCTGTGTATGTGGTGTGTGTGTAACTGCATGTTTGTATGTTGTTTAAGTTGGTGTGTGTATATTGTCCATGCATGTGTATGGTCTGCGTGCATGTGTATGTGTTTGTTTGTGGGGTAGGTTTGTGGTATTTGTGTGTTAGTATGTTGTGTGTGTGGTGTAGTGTATGTGTGTGTTTGTGTGTTTAGATGTGGTTTTTGTTGTGGTATGTGTGAAAGTTCATTTGTGTGGTGTGAGTGTATGTTGTGTAGCTGTGTGTGTGTGTGGAGAATGTATTTGTTTGAGTTCAAATAGTGGGGTGTTTGTGCGGCAGAGTGTGTATGCGTGTTTATGTGTTTTGAAGGAATAATAATTGCATGGAATTGAACTATAATCCTAGCCATACATAGATTCCTTGCCTAGCTCTTGTCTTTAACTACTTTTGTTAACTAGGTTATTTCCTATAATGCCAATGGTGAATTCATGCAAGTAGGAATTACAAAAATGACAAAACAAGTCTAGCCTGTTCCCTTCAAAAGAATCTTATATCTGTAGTTGCTGAATGCATGCAAGTTGGAATATTATAAAGTTGACATGGTCACACTACTAATACAGTGCAACCAGCTAATTGAACAGGGCTAAAGATTGGTAATTTTAACCGGAGATTACCAAATTAATGTACTAAGCTTGCCAGTTCCAAAAAATTCACAATCATCACCACACCCTCATCCTTACTTAGCCTTATGATACTCCATGTCCATCAATTGAACGTCCTGTACTAACCCTTGCAAACACACAGTCTATGATTTCCCCTGTTCAAATAATAACCCATGTTATCCCTGCTCTTATCTTTATAGAATTTTTGGGGGGGAAGGGCAGGAAGGTGTGGTCATATGGGAAAAACTCTTGCCCATTGACGATTAACTTTTATACTACCTAGTTTCATTCTCAGCCCTTTGTGTGAACAGTATCAAGACAAACAAGTGAAGAAAAAAACACACACACGCACACACACACACACACACACAGTAAGAGAGAAAGAAAGTAAAAACATAAGTACTGAGACAAAAACTGCCAAACGATTAGTTCCCCATATTTAAGTATGTCACTAAGAACATCAACAACATCAAGGCAATAACATGGCAATATTTATTGAAAGCAGAATAATTGAGCAACTACATCTGAGAATAAGTGAATATGTCAAATGATATACATTATATATACTGAACCATAAACTTGTTCCCAATACTTCCCATGCAGGATATAATACTGCCAGTAACAAGATATCTACTGGTATTATATTACATATGGGACATATTTTCTATTCCTCTTTGGGTTTATCTTGTAACAAAAATGCAATCAACTTCAAACTTCCCGCTTCATCAGGGTTGTCTTCCATGTGGGCTACTAGTATTACACTGTTGGTGGAGTAATGGTAACCCATTGGGAGCCAACCTGATAAGCTGCACACCCACAGGACATTTGAACTTCGTATAAAAAAGGCTCTTAAAAAGTGTCATGATGTTCTTTTGCAGGTATTAATGATACCCTAAGGCCGTGTTTGTATTGTGTGTTTGGTGTGTGTATATGCTTGTTGAGTGTGAGGGAGTGTGTGTTTATGTGTTGTTGTTTTTGTGATGTGTAGTGTCACTGTGTGTATGTCTGTGTTTGTGTGTTGTGTCTCTGTGTGTGTGGTCATGCGTTTGTGTATGGGAATGTTTATGTGGTTAGTTGTGTATGCGTGTTTGTTTGTGAGTGTTTATGTGATGTGTGTTTATGTGTATGTGACTGTGTGTGATCATGTGGCATACAGTGTGTGCTTGTACGTGCCGAGTGTGGTATGTGTGTGTAGTTATATGTGTTTGTGGGATCACTGGGATGTATGTTTGTCTATGTTATGTGTGTATGTGTGTATGGTATGTCAGTGTGAGACAGTGTGCGCATGCACGTTTGAGTGGTGTGTGCTGTGTGTATTTGTGTTAGTTTGTGTGGTGTGAAGTGTGTGTGTGTCATGTGTGTACTTGTGAAAGTGTATTTATGTGTTTGTGTGGGGTGTGTATGTGTGTGTGGGTCTGCGTATGTTTGTGTGGGGTGTGGGGGGAGGGTGTGTGTTTATGTGGTGAGTGTCCATTTTTGTACGTGTGTGGTGTGTGTGCGTCAAAATCAATTGTGTGCTTGTGTGATTTGTATATGAATTTTGTGTTTGTGTCATTGTTTATATATGTGTGTATGTGTGTGTTGTGTGTATGTGTGTTTGTGTGTGCCTTTGTGTGGTGTGTGGTTATAGTGTTTGTGGTGTGTGGTGTCTGTAGGTATATGTGTTTCTGCGTGGTGTGTATAATTGTGTGGTGTGTATGTGTATGTGTGTATGCATGTGTATGCTGTGTGCTTGTGTATGAGAGTTTGTGGGTAGGGTATTGTAGCATTTGTGTGTTTGTGTGTGCATGTATGTGGTATGTGTGGTGTGGTGTGTGTGTATGTAAGTGTGTGTGTTTATGTGTGGTTTATGTGGTGTGCATGGTATGTGGTATGTGTGGTGTGGTGTGTGTGTATGTATGTGTGTATGTTTATGTGTGGTTTATGTTGGGTGCATGGTATGTGGTGTGTTTGCATGTTTTTGTGATGTGTGTGAGAGTGTGTTTATGTCATGTGAGTGTATGTTGTGTGTGTGGAGTGTGAATTTGTTTGAGTGCATGTGGTGGGATTTATGTGTGTGAGAGTGTGTTTGCATATGCCTGTGTGGTGTGTGTGTGTGTGTGATGTGTGTTTGTGTTCAATTTATGTGTGCGGTTGCGTGTGAGAGAAAGTGTGTGCCATTGTGTGTGTGTGGTGTGTATGTGTTTTACGTGTTTGAGTGTGTAGAGGTGTGTGTTTTGTGATGTGTGATGTGTAGGTTGTGTGTTTGTGTGGTTTATCTATGTGTGTGTGTGGGTGTGGTGTGTATGCTTGTTTCTGTGTGTGATGTGTGTATGTTTGTATTGTTTGTGTATGTGGTGTGCGCACATTAGCGAGTGTTTGTGTACGAATGTGGGAATGTGTGTGCTGTGTGGTGTGTGTATGTATATGTGTGACAGAGTGTGTTGGTATGGTGTGTGATGTGTATGTGTGTGTATTTGTGTAGTGTGTGTGGTGTTTGTGTGGATTAGTTTGAATGTTTGTGTATATTTGTTTGTTTGGTGTTGGTATATAATATATATTTATGTGTGTGTTGTGTGTGTTTCTATGTGTGTGTGTGTCTGTGTGAGAGAGTGGGAGTGTGAGTTTGTGTGTATTGTGTGTATATGTGGGTTTATTTGTATTGTGTTAGGTGTGTGGTGTGTGTGCAAGACAGAGTGTGCATGTGTGTTTGCCTGTTGTGTGTATGGGTGAGAGAGTGTGTGTGTGTGTGGGGGTGAGTGTCACTGTGTGCATGCTTGTGTAGTGTGTATGATAGAGAGAAGGCATGTGTGTGCTTGGGTGATGTGTATTTGAATGTCTCTATGTATTTGTTTGTGGGTCATATGTTTGTATGTGTGTAGCTATGTGTGTGTATGTGTGTGTGTTTGTATGTGCAGTGTGTGTTGTTTTTAGTGAGTGTGAGCCTTTGCATGGTGTGTGGGTGTAGTGTGTGGTGTATGATCTGTTTGAGTGTATGTAATTGTGTTGTTTGTATTGTGTGTGTGGGGTCTGACTGTGTTTGTGTGGTGTGTGGTGTGTGAGTGTGTATGTTTTTGTGTGGTGTGTGTTACTGTTTAGTCATGTGGTGCTTATGTATGTGTGTGTATGTTGTGTATGCATGTCTATGGTGTGTGCATTTCTGTGTGTGCTTGTGTGTGGGATGTGTGTGGTGTTTGTGCATTTGTGTGTCTAAATGTGTAGTGTGTGTGCGGTGTGATGTGTGTGTATGTATGTGTGTGTGTTTATGTTTGATTTGTGTGTGATGCATTGTATGTGGTGTGTTTGTGTGTTTTTGTGGTGCGAGTGTGTTGGTTTGGTGAGAGTGTATGTTGTGTATGTTTATTGAGTTTGCATTTGTTTGAGTGCATGTGGTGAGGTGTATGTGTGTGAGAGTGTGCTTGTGTGTGCATGTGTACTGTGTGTATGTTTGTGTGTGTATGTGTATGGTGGTGTGTATGTTGTGTATATTTGCTTTTAAAGGAATGTAAATTGCTTTGTAAATGAGCTACAATGCTATACCTTCATAAGTTCCTTGCTAAACTCTTTCTCTTACTCTGATTGATTAAGTTATTTCCTATAATGTCCATGGCTATGGTTAGTGAATTCATGCAAGTAGGAATAACAAAAATGACAGAATAAGTCTAGCCTGTGCACTTCAAAAGAACCCTATCATATTTTGATATGGTTGCTGTATGCATGCTAGTTAGAATATTACATAACTACAATACTAATACAGTGCAATCAGCAGGGCTAAAGACTTGGTAATCCTAATGGAGATTACTAATTAGCTCATTAGTGTACTAGGCTTGCCAGTTCCAAATGGTTGACAATAACTCCTGCACACTTAGCCTTATGATACTCTGTGTCCATCCCTCGAAAGTCCTGTTTATACTACTCCAAAAACAGTCTAATTATTCCCCCTGTTTGCCCTGTTATCCTTGCTCTTATCTTTATTGCAATTTAAAGAAAAATATTTTGGATAGGGGTGGGGGCCGGATGGGGGGAAAGAAGGCATGGTGATATGGGAAAAACTCCTGCCCATTGGTCGAGTATAACTCTTATGCTGCCTGATTTTATTCTTTCTCAGCCCTCTGTGTGAACAGGATAAGGACAAAGAAGTTGAAAACATACACACACACAGAGGCAGAAAGAGAGAAAGAAAGTATCCATAAACATATACAGTATAGCTATATGTTTATCATTTGGCTTACTCTCAGATATTCTTGCTCAGTTATTCTGCTTTCAATAAACATGGCATTGTTGTATCAAGTAGTCTTAATGTTGTTAATGTTCTTAGTGGAAGATAGGAATTAGCAGTTTTTGTCTTAGTGCTTATTTTTTTCATGGACCCAGAACTTGTTCTCAATACTTCCCATGCAAGATATGATACTGCCAGAAAAATGATATCTACTAGTCTTCTATTACATATTGGACACACTTACTATTCTCTTTGGGGTTACAAAAATGCAATCAACTTCAAACTTCCTGTGAGTGCAGCACTTCATCAGGGTTGTCTTCCATGTGGGCTACGAGTATTACACTGTTGGTGGAGTAATGGTAACCCATTGGAAGCCAACCTGATACGCTGCACACCCACAGGACATTTGAACTTCGTAGAAAAAATACTCTTAAAAATACTCATGATGTTCTTTTGCAGCTATTAATGATACCCTAAGGCTGTGTTTGTGGTGTGTGGTTTGATGTGTGTATATGCTTGTTGAGTGTGAGGGTGTGTTTAGTTATGTGTTTGTTTTTTGTGATGTGTAGTGTGTATGTCTGTGTTTGTGTGTTGTGTCTCTGTGTGTGTGGTCATACCTTTGTGTGTGGGAATGTTTATGTGGATAGTTGTGTATGCGTGTTTGTTTGTGAGTGTTTATGTTATGTATGTTTATGTGTATGTGACTGTGTGTGATGATGTGGCATGCGGTGTGTGCTTGTATGTGCTAGTGTGGTGCTTGTGTGTAGTTATATGTGTTTCACTTGGATTTATGTGTGTTTATGTTATGTGTGTATGTGTGTATGGTATGTTTTTGTGATGTGTGTGAGAGTGTGTTTGTGTCATGTGAGTGTATGTTGTGTGTGTGGAGTGTGTATTGGTTTGAGTGCATGTGGTGGAGTTTATGTGTGTGAGAGTGTGTTTGCATATGCCTGTGTGGTGTGTCACTGTGTGTGTGTGATGTGTGTGTGTATCATTTATGTGTGCGGTTGCGAGAGAAAGTTTGGGCCGTTGTGTGTGTGTGGTGTGTATGTATTTTACGAGTTTGAGTGTGTAGGTGTGTGTGTTTTGTGATATGTGATGTGTAGGTTGCATTTGTGCAGTTTATCTATGTGTGTGTGTGCAGTGTTACTGTGTATGCTTGTTCTGTGTTGTGTGATGTGTGTATGTTTGTTTTGTTTGTGTATGTCATGAGCGAGTGTTTGTGTATGAATGTAGGAATGTGTGTGTTGTGTGGTGTGTGTATGTATGTGTGACAGAGTATGTGATGGTGTGATGTGTATGTGTGTGTATTTGTGTAGTGCGTGTGCTGTTTGTGTGGTTAATTGTGTGTTTATTTGTTTGTTTGCTGTTAGTATAATATATATATATATATATTTATATGTTTGTTGTGTGTGTGTTTCTGTGTGTGTGGTGTGTGTTTGTGAGAGAATGTGAGTGTGAGATTGTGTGTATGGTGTGTATATGTGTATTGTGTTAGGTGTGTGGTGTGTGTGCATGACAGAGTGTGCATGTGTGTTTGCCTGTTGTGTGTATGGGTGAGAGTGTGTGTGTGTGTGGGTGAGTGGGTGCATGCTTGTGTAGTGTGTGTGTGATAGAGAGAGTATATGAGTGTGCTTGTGTGGTGTGTATTTGAATGTCTCTATGTATTTGTTAGTGTCATATGTTTGTATGTGTGTAGCTATGTATGTGTATGTGTGTGTGTTTGTATGTGCAGCGTGTGGTGTTTTTAGTGAGTGTGAGCCTTTGCATGGTGTGTGGATGTAGTGTGTGGTGTATGATCTGTTTGAGTGAATGTATTTGTGTTGTTTGTATTGTGTGTGTAGGGTGTGACTGTGTTTGTGTGGTGTATGGTGTGCGAGTATTTTTTTTGGTGTGGTATGTGTTACTGTGTACTCATGTGGTGCTTATGTGTGTGTATGTATGTTGTGTATGCATGTCTATGGTGTGTGCAATTCTGTGTGTGCTTGTGTGTGTTTGTGTGTGCTTGTGTGCGGGATATGTGTGGTGTTTGTGCATTTGTGTTGTGTATGTGTGTAGTGTGTGTGTGGTGTGGTGTGTGTGTATGTATGTGTGTGTGTTTATGTTTGATTTGTGTGTGATGCATGGTATGTGGTGTGTTTGTGTGTTTTTGTGGTGTGAGTGTGTTGGTGTGGTGAGCGTGTATGTTGTGTATGTTTATGGAGTGTTTGTATGTGTATGTGTATGGTGGTGTGTATGTGTGTATATTTGCTGTATTTTAAAGGAATGTAAATTGCAATGGAAATGAGCTATAATACTAAAGTTCCTTGCTAAGCTCTTTCTCTTACTCTGATTGATTTAAGTTATTTCCTATAATGTCAATGGCTATGGTTAGTGAATTCATGCAAGTAGGAATAACAAAAATGACAGAATAAGTCTAGCCTGTCCCTTCCAATGAGTCCTATATCTTATTTTGCTGTATTAGAATATTTAAAAAGTGACATAACTACACTACTAATACAGTGCAATCAGCTAATTTAACAGGGCTAAAGACTTGGTAATCCTAATGGAGATTACGAATTAGCTCAATAATGTAATAGGCTTGCCAGTTCCAAATGGTTGACAATCACTCCTGCACCCTAATCCTCACTTAGCCTTATGAAACTCTGTGTCCATCCCTTGAAAGTGCTGTTTCTACTCCTCCTAATACAGTAATTATTCCCCCTGTTCGAATATATAACCCCTGTTATCCTTGCGCTTATCTTTATTGCAATTTAAAGAAAAATATTTTGGATAGGGGTAGTGGAGGGAAAGAAGGCATGGTGATATGGGAAAAACTCCTGCCCATTGGTCGAGTAACTCTTATGCTGCCTGATTTCATTCTTTCTCAGCCCTCTGTGTGATCAGGATAAGGAAAAAGAAGTTAAAAGCACACAGAGAGAGAGAGAGAGAGGCAGAAAGAGAGAAAGATTCATATAATTATATATCTATATGTTTAGCATTTGGCATATTCACTTACTTTCAGATATTCTTGCTCAGTTATTCTGCTTTCAATAAACATTGCCATGTTGTATCGAGTAATCTTGATGTTGTTAATGTTCTTAGTGGAAGATGGGGTTTAGCAGTTTTTGTCTTATGCTTATTTTTTTAATGGACCCAAACTTGTTCCCAATACTCATTGATATGATACTGACAGAAACAAGATATCTACTAGTCTTTATTACTATCGGACACACTTTCTATTAACTTGTAACAAAAAGTGCAATCAACTTGAATTAGAGTGTATGTATGTGTATGTGTTTTGTGATGTATAATGTGTGTGTGATTGCATGGTGCATATTTGTGTGTGCGGTGTGTGTGTCTGTATCTGTGCACATGTGAAATAGTGTATTTGTGTGTTTATGTGTGAATGTATGTGTTTGTCTTGCATGTGTGGTGTGTGCTGTGGGACTGTTTCTGTTGTGCAAGTGTGTGATGTGTGTGGTTGTGGTGCGTGTGGTGTGTGTGACTGCATTGGTGCTGTGCATGGTGTGTATGTGTGTGGTGTGTGTTTGTGGGCAACACACTGCAGCTAGCTCTATGTCTATGGTGTATAAATGGAATGCTTTCAATATCAAAAAAATTAACTTTTTGATTCTGAACTGCTGAAACAATGGGTGCCTTTAGATAAAGCAGATCAGAGACAGCCAGCCTTTTGCCTCTAAGCTGTGAATTAAAGACTTCCTTTGGGTAGAGCACATAAGAGATGTATAAGCTAGCCTTTTATCTCTGAACTGCTGAATCAATCGGTGCCTTTAGATACAGCAGATCAAACCAGCATTTTGCCTCTGAACTGCTGAATCAAAGGGTAACTTTAGATAGACCACACAGAGACTTATTATATAACAGCTCAATTTTTATCATATATTTCATAAGAAATTAAAAAAATACTCCCGGAAGGAAAAGATTTTGTAGAGAATGCGGAGGTGATAAATATTATTTTAGTATTATTATTTTAGTAAAACATAAAAACGATCATTAATTATGGTACTCTCTATTTCCAGTTGTTGTGAAGTCCCAGGATAAAGTGATGTGCCATAATGCTACAGACTGTGGAGGAGATTTTGAAATAGAAAATTGTTGTGACAATCGCCTTGCTCTGTCTGGATTGTCATATAGTAACTCCACAACCATGGAATGCAATAACTGCCCCTTGGGTAAGTTCAGCTGGTAGAGTGAATGAAGTGTACAAGTGTGGAAGAGTTGACTAATTCTCTGCTCACATCTAAATGTTTATGCTAATTCGAAAGTTAAGGAATATTTGTTTTGTTTAGCTAGGAAGTAGTCATTTGCTGTTACGCATTCATTAAGCCACATATTTCTATTTACAGTTGCACTGATTTTCTTAAAGATAATGTGTAAGAGTCATTTAAACAAGCAGTGAGAGTTTATAGTATCCTGGCAAATTTGTTACACATAATACTATAGAAATGCCAAAAAGGAGTGAGGGTAAGTGAACGAAACTGGAGTGTATATATACACAATCATTTTGGTTGGGTCTATGCATGAGCTTGCTACTTTAGCCAACTGCTACACACTGACACACATCCTTTTCCCTACCATTATTTAACTCGTGTTCAACAGATTCAGGCACTGAAGAGATTGTGAACAAAGTTATAAACAAAACTAGCTAGTCCTCATTATCTACTTGTAGTTTGTTGGTTCCCAGTTCTTATTGGCTGTCACTTTGTTAAGCTCAATGAAAGGACAATGTGAATCTTCTTGTTGAAAGAAGTCCGAAATTACTAGTGCTTCTCAGCTGCCACCTCTTCATGCTGTAGACTGAATGTTACCATCTCCACTGCCACTATTGCCACTGCAACACCACAGAACTTGAATGTTTGCCAATTATATCTCCACATGCATGATGTCAACACATGTTGTGAACAAAAATAGAGAACGAACATTTAAATCTAGCTCAAAGTATGTCAGATTGCATTGCATCACATTGCATCACTTCACACTGCATTTGATGTTCACAATAATTTAATAAGAGATGCATCAAGTAGTGTTGCATGTTGCACGACCAGTACATGCATCATATTATAAATGAACCCTAAGCCATTCAGAGTAAATGGGACAACACCATTTGAGGGTGATTCTATTGAAAACTATTTGAAGAAATTTCGTACCTGTACAATATAAATCAGGATAAATATATAGCGTAATTACAAAGTATATTCATAACATATTTCAACAGCTCTCTGTCACTTAGTCTTATTCATTGAACTTGGGTCTGTAATCAAGGCTATTATCCCTTCCTCTAACAGAAGCTAGTTACAATAATGAAAGAACAAAGCTGGTAAACTTATACTAGTTTGCCTAGTGGAGTTAACTCGGAGTGATTTGCATAGGTTATCAAGCTGATCAAAATCTACAGTCAAGAATTGAAATACAGTAAGAACTGCTCCAACCTAGTTTGCAGGGATTCAGTTGGGATAGGGCTTCACCTGTGGTAAGGCTTCCACTCATCAAAGCTTCAACTTTAAGGCTTCAGTTCTGGTTAGGCTTCAGTTGTCAAAGCTTCATTTGTGTTAGGGCTTCATTTTTTCGATTTGTCTAGGCTTCAGCTGTCGTAAGGCTGCACTGACTTCAGCTGATAACCACTTCATAATCATTGCAGGTACTCTTCGATTCTGCATATACACACACAATGATGCTTTTACCAAAACTAAACTGCATTTGTGTAGCCCTAGCAGTTATAAAATTGTGGGAATCCTGCAAATGAATGATGATCAGAAAACACACTATTGCCAATTTCTAATGTATATTTTACAGGATAACTTATATTTAAAAAGTTTTGTAGCATTCTTACAAATTTTGAACAAAATACTCCATATAAAAATCCACCCACATGTCCAAACATCACCAAGTCACATACTATACACCCTGTCTTGTTCCCATACTTAGTAGGTGCTTTCCATCCCACAGCTGAGTGAGTAATTATTATTTATTCCCTTTGTAAAACTGCAGCCAATTATCACCATATAGCTCGCATTCCCAATATGCAATTTCATTCTCACATGCTGCAGTGGTTCCATATGAGTTTTGTGTTAGAAGTGTGGTTCTTTGTAGTGTGCTTCAATGGAATAGAGAGGACCTCTCACTGGATTTTTTATCTTCGTTTTTACACCTTTTCTGATGATGATTCTGTTGAAATTTTGGATTGAAAATTGTCAAAGAGCAAGGCTGAGCCAAACACCATATAGTGGAACTTACAAGTTAAGACATAATAAGTATACACTCTAAACAGGACACAATCATGCTTGTATATTGGCAACTGTCACGTATAAAGTTAAGTGTTTGTTGGGTCTGTGCAAATGTCAGGCATTATATACACTATCTGCAAAACTTAAGCTAGAGAGCCATCCTTCTTCGGTATGTCCAGCTAATTTGCTCTGGAGATGAATGTCATGCTAATGATCAGAACAAACATGCCACACCCTCCAACTAATCACCAGAACAAACAAGCCAAACCATCCTATGCTTAGGTAACCTAGATGTGCCTAGTGTTTATTGAATTTTTTTACAATACGGTGCTCAAATGCTATTAGACCAGTAGTTCTATCTCTAACAGCTGCTACTGGTCTAGGCTTGAACTCACAAAGCAAGCCTACTTATGAACATTAAAGCTTAGCTACATTTCACATAAGCTAGAGCAACCTTCTAGTATATATAGCAAGTACTGTAATGAGATTCTTAAAGAATAGTCGCACAAATTATAGGCCAAATGTAAATGGAGAGCATGCTGTGAAAAGTAAAAGAAAGAATATGCATCGACCTGACATGGTTGAATGAAAGTGAATGCTGAGAATGTCACAAGATGGCTGCAATAGGACAGACACCAGCAAAAGGGACAGGGGAATGAATTTTGTCAAAGCTCGTTTGAAAATTCCATTGTCAAAAGAATCATTACTAATGGCATTTCTCCAACCATTTTGCCTATACTGTTTCAATCACTAACCCTTTGGAAAGCACCTGAACACTTTCAGAGACAGATATCCTCTATCCTAGTAGATTTGGAGGGAGCAGTGTGACTCGTTTATGATGTACTGCTCTACAGCAGGAACCAACAATAGCATGCTGAAAGGCCAAAAGTAGTGCTACAGAGGCTACAGGATGCATGTCTTAACTTTAAGAAGGCAAAGTGTATTTTCTCAGTGAAGCAGATGAAGTTCCTTGGAAAGATTCTCTCAAATGAATGAGACCATGACAATTTTGCCACTGTGGTCAAGTTGAAAGAACCCATGGCTGAACAAGTTTATGCCTCACCTAGCCTATACTACAAAACTGCTATGAGGTCTTCTTTCCAAGAAGAATTGAATGGAGTTTGGGACCAACACTGAAACAGACCTTGGTCAAGGTGAAGGAGGCACTAACAAACAGTCCTGTGCTAGCATAGTAGAATCCAAATCTCGAGAACATACTGTCTGCAGATGCCTCATTCGGGCTGTCCACTGACAGAAGCAATGTAGTTGTGAGATGAAACCAGTTGCATATCTGTCCAGATCTATGACTCCAACTGAAAAAGCTATTCCCAGATAAAAAAAGAGGCTCTGGCCCTCACCTGGATATGTGAGAGATTCTCAGATTACCTGCCCTCCACATATACAAAGACAACAAGCTATTAGTACCACTGAAGAGCCAGAAGACATTGAATGAACTATCGGTCCAGTACAGTGATGGTTCCGAATGAGAATGATACATTTCTGTTTCACAATCATGTACTAGGACATTAGCTAGTCACAGCAAATGGACTTTCGAGATCCCCACACCTCCAAGTAAAATTTCGAAGACCAGATACTTCAGGAAGAATCAGATCCCTACATATAATACACTTTGAAAAATCAACCTTAAGCGAAGAAGGTATTGGAGGAGATAACAAATCAGCAGCAGCAGAAGGACAGAGTGTGTAAGACCCTGCTTTGAGGACTGGCCAGATAAGAGCAGAATAGTTGCGGTTGTGAAGAAATATCATTGAATTGCAGCAGAGCTGTCAGTGCAAACTGAACTACTCCTAAGTGAAGTCACTTATCGATTCCAGAAGCATTCCAGTAGGAAGTTCTGAACTATTTTCATGAAGGACACTAGGGCATTCTCAAGTATATTATTTGGTAATACGTATGTCATAGTTTAATTAATGTTGGACTACTAAGAGAGTTAGATCACTGATCGGTGACTGTTAGCCTAATTTAGATCAAGTTAACCCAGACATAATGTCTTTTGGGAGAACAAAGGCTATAAGTATTGCTCTTGGCAAGCAACTAATAAAAGTTGGGGTCAATTCGGTTTATTCATTTGATAGATATATAAACCATCGATAAATATTTGATGTTACATATGTACTTTAGGAGTCATGAAAATTCTAAAGTTCCTTATTACAATTTAAAATCTACTATTTTGGTCTTTGGCCCAAGTCGGGGCGAATAAAAAAAATAACTAGCATACAGACAGACAATGAATCATGTGCATTTGTGAAAACATCACCAGTCAGTATATATGTCTTGTGTAGAATTAGTTTTTTAGGCACTCTATTGAATGCAAGGGTTCACTTGAAATGCCAGTAAACAAAAGTAATGAAGTTTGTGATTGCACAGTTCTATTAATTTGGCTTCAAAACTCCAAGGCTTAAACTTACAAAATAAAATAATCTAGTTTAAAGCACAGCTTATTACTGTGAAGATTATCAGTCAAGATCTTGGCTAAGTGAGATTTCTCACCTTACTTCTCTGACTCTAGCCATAGGTACTGACTAGGTGCTGCAGCTATGTATTGCATCTGTTAACAGTTAAGGCTTGGCCCCAATAAGTCAGGCCTGGATGAAAACTTACGTGGTGGTGGTAATGTTGCTTACCAAATATCCAATAGAGGCAAGTATCTGAGAGAAGAGAACAAAGCATGTTTTTCTCAGTGTTATTTATATTTTTACTCCTACTTTACCTGTGCATAAATAGTTTCCTGAGGTTGTTGCTTACTGTTATTTTTCTGTAGTCTTTGGATTCTTTGAAACAACATACTCAGGCAAAGAACGTAGAGAAGCTCATTCAGTACTTGTTGGAACTATATCTGGACCAACTCCAAGTTCTGTCAATGTATCTGTGACACTGAATAGGATCACAGCTGGTAAGACTATAGTTCTCATAAAGATATACAGTATAATTTTACACTGATGTGACTAACTTAATTTCAATAGCATTACTTATATGAATGCCTGGCCTCATGTGATTAATTCACTAATGCCTTGAAGAAGACCAAATAATGTTAGCTCAAACATGGATGAATTATCTTTTTGAGCTGTTATAAAGAAAAGGGATTCATATTCTGGCAGGATTTTATATTTATTCTCTATAACTTGTTTATAGGTGAGGGTGACATAGCTCTGTCTACCACTAACTTGACTCTCTCTGCTGGTCGAGATCCATTACCTGTGTCATTCATGTTTATAAATGACTCGATTTCACAGGAAGTAGACGAGAGATTCTCTCTTACTCTTACACTTGCTGAAGAGATTGAAGGATATGAGCTCCATCTTGTTCTAAATGGAACAATAATTGATGCTGACAGTGAGTTTGCATTTTAGCTACAGAGGAAATGATTTTCTCTACAAAGTGAAGTTTATGTTTACCAAGAAAGTTATGTTATAGCTTTTAATCTGGCTAATTTAGCAAGATTTTGCAACTAGTTGCTACTGTTACCAGCTAGAAAACCACTAGCTAGCTTTTTATATACCTAGCACACAACTTGTTTAAAAATGTTGTCCTACTTTCTGATTTCCCTGTATGCATTAGAAGATACTTACCTAAGGGAGAGAATGTTCTGCCGGGCTCCATGGGCTTCTTTTCATCCACAATTGTTTACTAGAAGCTAAAGAGCCGGCAATTCAATTAATCATCAAATAGAAGATCTAACAATCAGACGTTGTTGCTTATATGGGGGGGGGGGGGGGGGGGGGGGGGGATTCAGATCAAGCACATAATTGTTATCTGTTTTATAGTCTTTCCTGGTTCACAATATATGATGTACTCTTGTGGGAAGATGTAATAGAATGCAATGTTATGTTCCTCTGCCATCAGATTGTGAACTCAAACTGGTTTGAATACTAAATTTACCATAATTTTTACAGGATAGCATTGATCTATTCTTTTTTCTTTTCCAATGAAATAGTTGTAGTTTTCAAACTGTCTAAGAAGGAGTACAGTGAAGATGAGGGCAATGCAACAATGCTAGTGAAAATCACCAAGGAACAGAATGTGTGGCTAGCTAATCCAGTCACCTTCAGGATATTCCCACTGACTATTGATGATGCAATTAGTAGATCACTCAATATTCCTGTTGAAAGATGTACCCTAGAGATAAATATTGATTCTCCAGTTCAAGCAAGTAAGATAATATATATTGTTATTGAGAATTTTGCTAAATATGTATGGATATGTTATAAATTATTGTTAATATATAATAATGGTCTTATTTTCTCATATTACACTCAGAAGGTTCTACTCTTATTTCGATTGGTCATCGATATTAATCAGTCAGAAATGACAATTTTCTCATTTCCCTTCGGTATTTATTTATAATTTCAGATGCAGAAGACTTCAATACCTCTACCTTTACTGTGGACTTTCCGGCTGATGAAGGTTTAAATATACTCACTGATGTTGATGCCTTTATTGCTGTTGTGGATGATGACATTAATGAGAATGAAGAACAGATGTTTATTGTTTTCTTGGAGGTAGTTAATTCCACTGATATTTCCTTAGTAGATAACACACAGCGTAACCTCAGTATTTGCAAAATCACTGACAACGACCGTAAGTAATGTATAATTTTCTGTATTTGTGTTCGCATGTTATTGAACAGCTTTTAGCTTAAATTAAGAGCTTTCCTTGACCAATCTTAACCATTACATATACTCACAATTTTTTTCTATTGTTTATATCTATTAAAAATATCATTAAATCCTGTCAATATTAAACTGCAAAAAGTATAACGAATGTTTTGCATAAGTTGTGCCAACATAAAGTGAAGTAATAACATATGTGACAATCCCTTGTAGAAATCAAATCAAGACCATTGTGCATGAATGGAGATCTTAATGTTTCCTCAGGAACTTTAACCCTGCATAGTTGGGTAACTTGTTATTCCTAAGCACTAAAGGTAAGTACCACACAACCCCAGACATTTATGGTATTGAGTTTTGTGAGCCATCTTTTTTCTCTACTTATAATAGTAAACTATAGTGTTTCCAAGGTAGCTAAGTTCAGGCTAATTTCTAGGAAGAAATCCATATCTTATTGACCATCATTTTGGATGCCACTCATTAAAAAAAAATGTGGTAATTACTTTACAATAACCTTCTCAATAATAAACATGAAATGAATGTTTTGACTAGATGCTCTAGCCTCCATCAGGAATAATAACTCTCTTACAATGACCTTCTCAGTAAAAATTTGAATTTTACTCTCTCTTATGTTTCGACTATAATTATAGATGCTACAGCCTTTATCTGATGCTAAGACTCCCATGAGCTTGTTATATAGCTATTTACCAAATGATACAAACTGCTGGTTTCATGCAACCATGTGTAAAAATTAGATTTTACACAGAAATAGAATTATATAAAATTAAAATAAATCGATAATAATAATAACAACAACAACAGTAACAACAACAATAATGACAACAATAAAAACAACAATAACAACAACAATAAAACAACAATAACAAGATCAATAATAATAGAAATGACAATAATAACAACAACAAAAACAAGAACAACAATTATAATAATAATAATGATAACAAAAATTACAAAAATAATAGCAACAATAATAGCAACAATAATACCAACAATAATACCAACAATAATAGCAAGAATAATAGCAACAATAATAGCAACAACAATAGCAACAAAAATAGCAACAGAATAGCAATAATAATAGTAATAAGAATAGCAACAATAATAGAAACAATGATAATAACAATAACAGCAACAATAACACCAACAATAAGTGCAACAATAACAACAACAATAACAACAAAGACAAAATAACACAAACAAAACAAAAAATTGCCACAACAACAACAATAACAAAAACAATGACAACAACAATAACAGCAACAATAACAACAAAGACAAAATAACACAAACAAAACCAAAAAATTGCCACAATAACAACAACAACAATAACAAAAACAATGACAACAACAATAACAGCAACAATTACAACAAGAATGGTAATAATTGTTGAACCTTCTGTCCACATCATTCTAACAATACCTAGATTTTGACAAGCGCTATGTAGGTCACATTTATCAATACCAAATTGTACCAGATAGCTTGTGGCATGCATAACAATCCTTGACACATGGGCTAGCTCTAGGATAAAACCATGTAAAATATTTATATGATGCACTCCTGTAGAAATCAAATATTTATCAACGTGGTCACTATACCTGCAATAATTAAAGCCTCATGAATTTTAGACATTTTTCCCCTAAATACCATTACTTCAGACAATAATGCTATTGAGCATGTGCATTGGATTAGCTTTTGTGTATGTCTTGTCAGATCTCTATTATGTTTTGGTCTCAATAGCTTAATACTATTACATACAATATTTAATTCAGGGCTGAGTGAATCCAGTCATTGTGGAGAAGTACAGAACCTATCAGAGAGCCAACACATGCAGTCATTTGTAGTGTTGTCTCTTCTTTCTCCTCTCAGTTTAAAAAAAGTCTATCTAGATCCAACACTCAATGGAGTTATAACTGTTATTTGAACAAAACCTCACTGTTGAGGACTATATAACAGATATCCAAATGAATTTTGCTTTGTGAATCTTTCTTTTGACTGCTAGCTGCTCAAATAAGGGACCCCAAATCTTCTCAGCTGACCACTTACTTCTGCATTTTATAATTTCTCTCAAGTAGGAGTATTCACAGCTGGCTGCCAATTTTCTGAAAGTATTATTACTACCGCGATATTTCTCAGCAGGATATTCTGATCTTGTGGGACAGGCTAGAGATGTAGGTACATATTCCATGGAAGAAGTTGAAGATGGAATATAGTCTGAATAGGTATATACCAGATTATATGACTGGAAACCTCAGCATATAACCAGACATTTTTTGCATATAAGTGGCAGTTAAACAAACGGAGAGTGTAGACAGGAGGTTGCTAATATTGAACCTCATTATGAGCTAACTACTGTTTGCCAAGAACAAGTTAATTGTTTTGTCTGAAGGTTTACAGAAACATCAATGAAATGCCTTGAGCCTAGTGCACACATGCAGGGGTCTCAAGTCCTGGTGAAAATGTAGAGATGCTACAACAGCTGGAAAGAAACTGCAAATCTGCAATGCTACATGAAGTCAACTTAGCAGGAAGCACTTACCTTGGACAAACCCATGAACTGCCAACCCACACATGTTGGCTATTCTTTTGGCATGATAAACTTCGTAGAAACAGGGTTTAATATGAAGGACATCCACTATTTCGCATAGCAGTAACTTAATATCTATTATCCCATAAATTCTTCTATTTAAGCAGATGCAGAGATATTTAAATTTTGCCTCATTTGCAATATAAGAATATGGAGAAGTAATTATGGATTTTTCGGAATTGCATATCATCACAAAAACTTAAAACCTTCTGAAACAGTTCTGAAGCATGTCAAAATGGAGAAGTCCTTCATGCCTTCCAGGTCTTCTTGTAACAGACAATCTGATTAAATCTTTATAGAGGTATTATATAGTTGAAGCTCAAATAGTGAAACATTGCTATTAACTTTATACGATATAATTGTGTAGACCTATATTTAAAAAAGTCCTTCTATTGCAGCTGTTGTCATTGGGTTTAAAGAATCGAGTTACACTTTTAATGAGCTGGATGAGGTGACATTGGTGCAATTGACTTTAGTGAAGGAAGATAATCGTAAATCTGAGCAAACATTTCGAGTTGCAATTATTACTCAGGGTAGCAACTCTCCAGGTTTTGTCACACTTCAAGCTGATGTCAAGGCTCCAAATCGATCACTTTTGTTTCCTTCAACATCAGAACAAATCCATTATACTTTTTCCATACAACCTGATCAATCTCGTGAAGGAGCTGAAGCATTTTTTGCAATGTCATCACCAAGTGAAGGCTCCATTACTTACAGGATACCAGATGATTCATCTAGAGTTTACCAATTCACAGCAATTATCATAAATGATAACATCTGTAAGGAATTTTGTTGATATGGTTTACTGACAATGTAATAGATAACTACTCTGGTGTATTTAACATAAACACCATCACTATATTCTTTCCATAGTTGATGATGTCGAACTTGGATTTGAGAGCATACAGTATTCTGTAGATGAGTCTACAATGTTGAGATTATGTGTACAAGTTACTAATCATTCACAGCTATTTGATTTTAATGCATATCTGGATTTGTTAATAACACTAACAACTGGAAGTGCAGGTAATAATATTTATTTGAACAGCCAATAGGTCATTGTCATATTAATCTACAGAGGCCACTATTAATTGCACCTCACAATATATCTGTTGAAATGACATTGTTAACTCTTTAGGGATGATGGCAGATATATTCATGTATGAAATCGTCATGTTCACCATGGATAGTGGATATATCTGTATAAAAATGCAACTTGGTAACCATTGCCAAAATAGAGCTCACACAGAAAATCAAACTCTAGCTGTTAGCTAGTGATGCCGACTTACTCTACATCAAAACACTGGAGTTGCTGAAATGACAGGCTTTGCAGTGGTACAGACCAAAAATACAAAGCCAAAATATGAGAACCCATATAGCTAATCTGGAACAAGCAATTGATTCAATATTGCAAATGAAATGTCTAATCTGCCCACTCACTAAAAGCCACTCTGGGGGTGCATGGTCTAAATGCTAGCAAGCTAGATATTCAAAAATAGTATTCGTATGCTTTACCATTGATATGGCTATCCATCATATCAACAGATCTTGCCTGATAGTATTGAAGAAGGCAAACTTGATATTGTCATGTGACATTAAAAAGAAATTAGGTGCACCTGTTCATTACATTATTATAATTATAATTGCAAGTTAAGATATAATAATTAAAAGAACCTTGATATTTACACTTGCATATAATTATTATGTAAGTCGACCACATAATCATAATTTTCTTCTTCTTTGTACTTCAGATATGGACGACTTTGACAACAATATCACTTATAAACTTCAATTCGATGCATTTAATATCTTTTTTGAGGAGCCGCCTATATGTATTTTGATAGACATAATTAATGATGATGTCGTTGAAAATACTGAGTCGTTTACTTCCTCCATATCTGTCCTATCTAAGAGCCAAATCAGATCCGTTTTTATTTCACCAAACGTTACCGTGATCAAGATTCTGGATGATGATGGTATGTAACTAATTTCTATATACTACAGATAATTTCACTATACTACTTTGTATGCCTAAAATATCGAGGATGGTATCTAATAATTGTTAACCGCTCTTTTCAAAATAGCAGCTACATTTAAAAATATTAAAAACCCAAAGATCTGCCTCGGCTAAACTCACTTTAGAAACTTCTTAGCAGTCTCACGGTGGATTCAGCAGCTCAACTGTGTTTAAAAATCACACCTTGAATCCATTACTAAGTTAGTAAACCAGCAGACTTAAAATTAGATTGAAACTGTAGAATCTGTCTTCGATATTAATTTTGTATATTTTTTCCACAATTCACAACCCCCATAACTTGAATTTCATTTAAATTTAATTTCAAACGATTCCAAATTTCCCAATAAGCATAGATTTCTACTGTTTCTCATGTCAGTAAACCCAAAAATGGGTCATATTTCTAGACAACACAATTATACTCCTGCATGTGTTTGCATGTGCTATATTGAGGCTAGCTGAGTAGATTCTGAAGTTACATATCATTGCTTGCACAAAGAATTGTCAGTTGTTTAAATTAAAACCATACTATTTTGAGAAAATAAAATTTAAGAATATCTCAAGTCTTCTGTTTTGAGACATGTACAAAATCAGAAAGGATGTTATCATGCATAATGGAGTGCTGGAGGTGCTTGTGCATTAACCTCAAAGTAATTGTGATTGACCATTAACTGTAGAGTGAAAATTGTTGATCTCCACACAAGCACCTTCTCAATGTAATTGTGAATGACCATTGGCTGTATAGCTAGTGAAACTGTTTGACTCCTGCAAGCAAGCCCCTCAAAGTAATTGTGATCAACCATTAACTGTATAGTGAAACTCCTGCAAGCCCCGCCTCATTAACTATATAGCGAAGACTGTTGACTTCTGCATGCCAGTGTTCATAATATGCTGCCATTTGATTGCAAAATGACACTGTACAAGTATTTCAAAGCACACACAGCACCATTACAAGTTGAAGGGGAAATATCTGAAACTGATTGTTCTGTGAGTGAGACAGTGAGGATGTAATATCTTGTGTTTGTGACAGTGATCAGCTTCATCATCCTGGATCTAAACAACCTAGAGTGGAATCTGATATATTGCAGAGATATAGCAAGTCATATTGATGATTTAGATAATGGTGATTTTGCTATGTAGACAAGTATGAGTTGTGGACCAATCACTTAAGACCTGGCATAAATTACACATTTTCAAAGATTGCTCTTTCAACCACAGTGGTTAAGTTTGTGCCCTTGGCTAGTGTATAGCCAGCAGGTAGTTTTATCACTGTTGTGCTTTGTTTGCTGCTCAGTAGGGTATCATAGCTCAGAGTCTGGCCTTTTGGTTGTCAACTTGATAAGGTATGGCTGATGGGTTGCTATGAACAGGGTCATGTTTAAATCAATTGTAAACACAATTACTTTGTGTGGACAACAAAACATTCCCCTGGAGAGGCCCTACAATTCTGGTACTGATATAGAATAGCAAACATCGATAAAATGTCTTGTTTTGCTAAAATTCAGAGTTTAAGCTGGGGATAAAGTCCCAGAGGAATATCTTGCCAATGCTGCAATAAATGCAACCTATACATCAGCTGATATTCAGAATTACCACCTGTGTGTATGTTTTCCATGCATACCACAATAGAAGGATAATGTGATTGGAAGATGTTGAGAGTGTCGGCATATGTCTTTTAATGTATGAACTGCGGTGACCCTGGTTGTGTATCATTAATGGACTTTTCCAGAATGTACTGAATGAGCAGCAAAATACATAAAAACTCGACCTAGACTACCCATCTTGTTACAAATAGTTGATACTGCCAATAACTTCACCACTGCTACAGTGTGATGTGCAATGATGATATAGTGCTATAGAGTATTGAGATATGCAATACCTGTAGCTCCCTTTGTGCTACCACACATGCTTGTTGCGTGGTATCATATGTTTGACCTCGAGACTTTGTAATATCTAAATTGTAATCTCTCAAGAACCCTAAAATTTTCTCAGCTTAGCAGCACTGGTTACATCATTGTCATATTTAACGAATGTGAGGAAGTCTTCCCTCAAAGGTTTCATCAGGATGAACAAACTTAATGACAAGACTCATCTATTAGCCAAATCACTAACCTCATATCTATTGTTGCATACTCAAGAGTCATATTCTGAATGCTCTCCAAGAATGCTAATAATATTTGACTAATGAATGGTCTGCAGATTCGATAATTGATGCTAGAACACTTTTGCTGGTTGCAGCAATAGGTGAGATTTGCAATGTGACGACGACTTTCATGGATATTAGGAAAAACATAGATACACACATCACTCTCAATGGTTCAATACTACTGAGAAACTGTGTCAGAGTAATGGTATACAGCCATCCTTGCCTAGCCTTTGTGGCCATCAGCATCACAGAGACAATATTTCTGCCAATTCCTCAAGTGAATATTACTGTTATAGTATCTGTATTCCTCTTGTTGACCACTTGATTTCAGAACTAGATGACAGCTTTAGCATTCATAATCAAAGAGTTTTACAGGATATGTACTTAGTACATCCATAATGGTTACTATAAGTGCTGAAGAGTGCAGTACTAAACTTAAAAAATCACTGAATTTTATTAAGTTGACTTCAATACCCGCCAATATTCAGAGTCAGTTGCACTGTTGGCTTATGAAATGACAGGAACAGAAGACTTCTTATGGGCTATCTTGCTTACCTGTGACAATTTCAGCTGCTTTTGTAATGTTAGTTCAACATTTTCAAACATCAAAGTATTGCTGTCTATTTTATGCACATTGCCTGTGATAGCTGTTCTTCATTCTTTTAGTTGAATTAAAACTTCTCTTTGTAAAACCAATGGGTAATAATCGACTCAATGTTATTCCACATCACTATTAACATTCAATCAGTCATTGACAAATTTTCTCAGCACCATCCCAGGCAAATTCAAAATTAATGATAAAACATTCTTGCTGATTAACTAAAGCTGTCTGCTAACTCATCTCATCGTCATTATAATTATGAGATTGTCATAGTAATGATGAGAATGTAAATTACAAGTTATTGAGAAAGTCATTGTAAAAGCCTTAAATATTGGACTATTTTGACTTCACAAGGATTACTTACAACTGTATTGGAGAGACACTTCTGCAATATATGCATCTTGGTTTGGTGGATTTTCTGGAGATCTTTGTAAAAACTTGAATAGCCATTTTGAAGCATTTTGGAATGGGATAAAACTGAATGGATAATTATAAGATTATCCCTAGAGCAAGTTTCACTAGAGCTTTATGAGTAACAACCTCAATAAAGGTTCGTATCTCCCAACAGTGGAGCTGCAAGTTTTTAAGTTTCTAAGCTAGCAAAGACAGCAACCTAGGGCAGCAGTCATGAGAAGCTATATGACACCTCCCTTACTCATGAGACTTCAACAAGTAATGGCACAGCTATAAAATACTCGAGTATCAATGCAGATCAGTGGTCAGGAAGCTGCACACAGCCAGAGAAGAAGAGAAGAAGAGTTAATACAGTGCATCATTGTAGTATAGCTACTGGGTGCCTAGGCCCTGCTTCAAAGAGAAGTCTAAGCCAACACTTCATGGGTAGCCTGCAAATGGGTTCCTAAGTACAAGTGGGGAACCACATCACAAAGAGAAGTCTAAGCCAACACTTCATGGGTAGCCTGCAAATGGGTTCCTAAGTACAAGTGGGGAACCACATCACTGTGTTACATTCATTCTTTTGCAGTTTTGGGGCATTTTTACCAACCTTATAAAAATGGTTCACTACATGTCAGGCACCTTTAAGGTTGGATTTTGAAGTTTAGAATGCAACCATGGTTAATACTTGCATCACTTCTCTTTCCCGTCCTCCCCTGTCCTGGAAAATTCTGAGAACCCCTGCTATTATGTTTTCAAACTTGTGTGGCATATAGCTATAACAAAAGTGTGTGACCTGATAGCATTATCCACTTTTTGTATAGGCAGTGCTTGGTAGGTTTATACAAACATTGTGAGCTGACAGACAAAAAATTTGTGTGGTGTTTAAGAGCAGCCAGAGAAGGCTTTAACGACGATTCATCACATACACAAACACAAGTAATGAACCTTTACCACTTATTCTTAACGAAGTAGCATTATATTGTTGCAAATGATTGTAAAGATTAGTTGTGGTTGACAAGGGTAGTTGTGGTCGACCAGGATACATTCTTATTTCCTTTTTTGACAAGTTAAACCATGTTTATCTTCCCCAGTTTCGAAGTGTTATATATTGCTTTCTGGTCATCTATCAATGTTGAGAGGTAGTTTCTAACTTGTTTTGCACTCTGCAAGAAGTCAACAAATACCATATCTTATTCTGTAATCTTTGTAAGTATAGGAGCACATCATAGGAAGAGTGGAGGATTAATAAACCATTATAGTCAATGTTTATTTGGTCTTTATTCAGAGGTATATAGGACATAAATTATTACATGTGAATGAGCTATGAATTAGAGATAGCCATGGGTGCATCAACCAAGAAGTGGTGAATGTGTATTTTAGCAGAAATATGATTATTTTTTATTAGCACTCTGCTATTTTAAATAGAGGATCCAAAAAAATAGGGAGTGCTAATGAAATCTCCTAATTTTGTTTAATTCATCACTTAATAGCATCAATTTATAGTTGTACTTCAGACAATTGCTTATTCAATCGACGACTCCAACTATATTTGTAGTAAACTCATTGGAGGATGTGAATAAGAATCAGCTTCTCGGATATAGGCCATATAGCTACAGGGTGCTATGTCTATAACAAAACCTATAGCATAGATTCACATTGTGGAGTGCTTCATTTCTTAAGCGTAAAAGGATTCAGAGCAGTACCAGGTCAACATAAGTGCCTCTCCAGCTTTTTTCAAAGAACAGCTTCCAGCAATGCAATCAAACCACAGAGACCTTTCATGATGGAAGTTGTTATCATCAGCCATTATATTTTAATCATTAATTTGTTTTGTGGCTCATATATATTATTGTCTAGTAGTATGGGCAGATAAAACAATATGGCATTTACTCATATGGTTCATATCCCTAGTATGTGACTGCAGACACTATCAGCAGTCAAATCATTATTATTTCTACATAAAAACCCACACATATTTATTAGTGTTTATCACAAACTTAAAACCAACTGTCAGTGTGCATGTTATAATGATATGCATGCTAGTGTTACATAAACGGGCCATGATGAGTAGCTTTGATTAGTTACAATAGAATATTTCATAAACAACAGCAATATCAATATCAAGAACAACTCAGAAACAATGATGTATATAAATATTATGAATATGTTGGAAATGTCCATACCAGAGGACATCTAGAGGGGATGGTAGAAATGAAACGATGAATTTTAAAATAGAACCTCTCACTGAAGGGATTTATTTGTTTGCCAAAATTTAATCCGAAGTATGATTAATTTTGTTGAAAATGATATTCTGTTTCTTTGTTATAGATGCTGTTATTGGTTTCATCAATGCACCTTATACTGTGAATGAATTTGATCGTGTGGCAACTCTGACAATTGGAGTCCTAAATGGCAGCAGTATTCAGATTGATGTAGCTATTTCAGTATCGCTCTTTAATGGATCTGCTATTGGTGAGTCCATTAATTATAATGACATGTAATGAGCCAAGCAGATTGAAGGAGCTATTGCACTGCAGTATACTGTTAACGTCATTCATAAGTAATAATCCCTCAAATTCTAAACGAGAATATTATATGCACAAAGTTATATTGCATGTGAAAGGTGCCACCGGGAAGAATCCAGTTTGGAGTGGTATGAAGTTTCCTGTTTATTTGGAAATGTAAGATATGGTAATCAAGCAGCATCACTGCAAGTATTTTGCTGCATGTCATGGGGGGAGTCAACAGAAAACCCAGAGGTATATAAGCACAGAGTTTTTGGCAAGGTTAGACAGAGGTCATCTATTTTAACCAACAGAGAGTGAGAGATAGCATGTGACAACTCCTTTCAATAGGAAGTCACACTAACTATTTTTTCAAATAAAAAAATTATAATCGAACAATATGCTGCATTCATTGTCAAAAAAGAAAGGAGGCTCTAGAATGTACTCAAAAACAGTTTGATGACCATAACCATTTAACACCATGTAATATGCTAGTTGACCATTTGCCATATAAAATTGTTATACCGTCGTTATGCAAGTTTTATAATGTTGTACACAATGTTTTCTTTTTCTAGTCTTTTTTGGTTTACATTTTGTTGTTTCACAGCCTCACTCATCATTAAAACTCCAGAAACTAAACAGCAAGAAAGATTCCATAAGTAGTGTGTATTTTAAGATTACACTTTATCTCATTTGAAAAAAAAAATTTCTTGATAACTAATAAATATTTTTAATCATTCAATAACACTCTCTAGTCTTTTGAAAATCAACAATATCATAGCTTGTTTTTTCTTCCTATTGCTTTGGTAGAAGATCAGCTTGCCATTGGGCAATATAAAAACAGATTAATCATGTAAGTGGGTTGGAAGATTTGAAGTCTTTTGGTATTCTGGGATGGACAAATAAGACAAAAATGTTTTATTTTGATCCATCAACAAAGTAAGAGAACAAGAAGCCACCATGAAGATTAACAATAATTATTCATGAACCTTTTACCTTTTAAATAAATGTGCACACAATGTATTACAGATCATAACAAGAAATAAATTAATGGAGAACTTTTTCCTTAAAAGGTAAAGGGTCCTCTAAATGGGTATAATAATTTTTACTTTTTTGATGCATGATTTTGGGGGAAAGTTTTGAATTAATAACTTACATCTTGTTCCAAAAATATCACTATAGTTCAGTATCCATCTTCCTTAAACATTTGATCAGGATGCCTTGTAAACTAACTAATCACAGAAAATGCTATTTTTACCTTGTCCATTCATAAAGTACACCCAAACAAGTGCACCTTCATCAATACATGCACCACACACTTTAAACTTTGTTTTGCTGAGCTACTGTGATGTTTGGAGTACACCAACAGGTTATTCACTTCTTTGCAGCTAAATTGTACGACATCTAATTAATCAACTCCAGTAAGTGAATTTCATTGTCATTATTGACTTTTTGAGCTATTGGATAGTGAAAGATTCAAGGCATGCTGGAAGTGATTTTTGAGCTATAAGCTGCCAGAACTATTTTAGCTGAAATGTGATTTCAGTGTTTTGGTTTTTTTCCATTTTGAAATTTAGTTGGTGACTACCATCCGAAGGTTATTTATCCAAACATGCTGGACCACTGAACACTACAAGAAGGTCTGCCATGTAAATACTAGCTATATTCAGTGCACTTATTTTTGCAGGAAACATCCTTTGTGCATTACCACAACAAATAATTATATACTATTTTCCTAATGTGAACACCACCCAGCAGTTTATTTTGTATTTTTATTCCATGTCAAATCAAAGAACTTGGCTAGACCTATATATTCAAAAGAAAAAAGAGTTGTCCTTAATATTGATGTAAGCTCAAGATCTGTGATATTGTGAGGAAAGCAAGAAATTTAGCTAGATAGTGGTGGAATGCAATTCTAAAAAGTAGACTGCATGATTTTATGAGGAACTGGGACAAGTTGAAGTCCTTGCATAGGAGTTCAGTTATCTGAACATTTCAGTTATCTGCACACCATTGGGACACAAATGTTCAGAAAAGTTGCTGGTTAGTACAGTGGTGAGACCAATACATGGACAGAGTGCTAGAGTATTACATTTGTCAAAGAAAAAGCAACACAACTGTAGGACCCTTTACCATTTGTTCACATGACAAGCTTATGGATCTTAGCATCTCATTATTCCTGATGAAGGCTACAGCATCTAGTTAAAACATCGAGTGAGTAAAATTTAAGTTGATTATTGAGAAGGCATTACGGTAATAATATTAGATTGATTTTTTTAAACATAAAGAAAACAAGAATCTATCTATGCAGACAACAACCAGTTAGAGGACACTTGCTATACAAAATCATGTGCACCATTTGACTCGGGTAGGGACTGGTTAAAACCTTGTACACCAATACCTCATTGGTGACATGATATTAAATTATATAGGGCCATATATAAGATGACATGATTACACAATGGTAAAGGTTTATCGAACTGGTTGGTTAAATGGCCTGATTGCAAATTTAATGGTTTGTCTAACAAGTAGTCCACATTGGTTCAGTCCTGCTTCCTCCTTCTTTGACAAGTTATTCTATGTAATACTTTAGCACTCTCTCTATATATAGGTCACACCACTAGAGTAGTAGAGACTACTTATTATTACTTTTTGTAGCTATTATTATATTTCTCGAAAGGTATGTGGGGGGGGGGGGGGGGGGACTACTCTACAGGATGCTTAGAAACAAGGCTGTTATGGCCCTGATGAATATGCTCTCCTTCTATTGATCACTCTGGAAAGATTAGGACATTAAAGGAGTTTTGGTCTTCCTTTCTCTCTGTTCCATAGGATTATCATCGTGTGCCACATGAGTTATGTATAGGCCCCTCTTTGCTAAAACCAACCTTGAAAAGGTCTCTCTTCTCAGCCACCACTTGTTCTCTTAAATCTGCAACTTTCACTCCACCCACCTCACATGGGAGGCTCCAATCTTGTCCTCACTTCAGTGTACACAGATGATGTGTTCATGCTATTGAGGATTACCAGCATGGTGCTGTGAGACCATGCTCATTCCATTTGCTTGTTTTTATCCTCATTGTTCAATTATTCACTTTTTCAAGGCAAGGTACCAGAAGACTGGAAACTTGCGTATATCAATCGTGTTTTCTTGATGGGTGATGAGTCAGTTGCTGCCAATTACAAATTACAGGCCTGTTTCCTTACTCTCCTTGACTCCCATGATTTTGGAAAGCATTTTTCATAATGTAGTGATTGGGTATGTCCTGGAGAACTACCTCCTCACAACAAGGCAGTTCTAGTTTAGGCCAGGTGGGTCACCCCAAGAGGCCATTCTTTCTGCCACCAGAGAGTGCCAAGATACGCTGGAGCATTCAGGTAGTGTGGTCTGTGTGTTCTTGGATCTGTCAAAGACATTTTATTCGCTGCCTCATCGTTTTGTCCTGAATTCACTCTTGAGAGTTGGTGTCAGAGCACCACTCTATGAGTGTATTCAATAACTACCCCGGCAAGATAGAGCTGTCACTCTAGAAGGTGTGACCTACCCAACAATAGATGTGACTTCTGGTGTCCCCCGAGGTTCCATCATGGGAACCCTATTTTCATTCTATCTTTAGGTTGTATGTCTGAATTATAGATCTCCAGTACAGGCATTTGCAGATTGTATTGTTTGTCATACCTGTACAGGTCCCTGGTGCTGTCCATACTAGATTATTGCAGTGGTGTGTGAAACTCTCATATGGCATATAACATCTTGAGAGGGTTCAGACCTTTGCAGCATGGTTGGCCATGGGCAACTGGTCCATGGGTGGTCAGGATCTGTGTCAGGGTCAACCTTGGGTGGCTGTTTAGCATGTTATATCATAAGCTGTGCTCTGCCAGCATATTCTGACAAAGGCTCAGTGATCCTTGATTCGCTGTTTTCCCCGTGCAATTCTCCTGATGTAAGAATTATGAACCCATATCCATCATTAAGACTTTCTGTCGAAAAACTGCCATCTTCTTTGTCGGTGCTGATCCATTGTAGAATGATTTGCCTGAAAACATCATTTCTTTGGTCTCTAATCTAGCTTTTAAAAAAGCATCTAAAACAATACTTAGTAGTATAGAAGGCTCACTTTTTAGTGTTTTATTGTGTCTCTCCTATTGTTCTATTGTTCTCCTTTTCTCTTGTTTCACTTGTTCACTGAGGTTGCCTTAGTATTAGCAAGTGAAAGTTGTGGTTGCCACTAATGCGGTGCTTCAATGTTTACAAAAAAAATATCATAGATCATTGCTACTGCCAACATACTGACATAAATTTCCACTGACAATATCTGCTCTCAACTGGACAAGCAAGCCACAAATTATACACCCACATGCCGATATATATATATATATATATATATATATATATCAATACAGCTTACGAGTGAGTGGGTTCTTACTATTGCTGCAGCTGCTGCTTGTGTTAGCTTCATGGCAGAAGCATGTATCTGTTGACTCCAATAACATTTTCAAGTTCCTCAAAAGACGAGTTTAGAGTACCACAACTTTGAGGCTGTTGTTCTCCCGCTCTTTGATTAATAAACTCAACAACAGTAGTGCCAATTGTCTTGCATTTAAATGTGTTGTTCGAGCTGCTGCAGTTTCATCGTTTTTCTTTGCCTTTTTGTTTCCTTTTCTTCTTGTAGGAATAACTGTCTGCTCAAGTTTTACCCTGCCTAGATATTGAAGAACTAGCTAACAGTATTTAGTTAGGATAGACATGCCAATGACTATTCTGAACTAACTAGTCACTCGTGTACTTCTGTCATCTAGCAAATTAGTTTCTAAAAAGAAATTAGTAGTGACGATGATTAACAACAAATGCGAAGTAATCAAACTAACAATGTTAAAATGTCACTGCCAGCATTTGTTTTCTAATTAGATTGACAATGGATAGTTGACAGTTTGCATACACATGCATGTTCCATCTGTCACCAATCCTGTGCCCTATCACTTACAACCTTCACCTCCCTACCTCAAATATGCATGTATAAACTCAGCCTATACTGACACTCTCCCTAAATGGTCTATAACACACACCAACACAGCAGGTGCCTCTACAATGTTAACCTAATCTAAACTTGGATTTAATCATATTCATCTGCCAATTTAAATAACAAACCAATAAGGAGTGCTGCACAGCCATTACAGTTTATTATAACATGTCCAAGGATGAAGTGATATCTGACATTGAGATCATCAAATTTACCATTCACTTTCTAATTTCACAGGATGATTGAGAAATGCTCTGAGCATGCTTCTATTTTAATGTTTTTCATAAATGGTTGACTATCTGCAACTGAATGTGATGGAAATACACAGTAGCTCTTACCAAACAAACTGCTATTTGTCATCATTAATAGAGCTTCATTTTATTGGATCACTCATATTATTAGCAGCATAAGCAGATATCCTTTCTATAGTAGGTAAATGTGACTATACAACAAGTGTATATTATTGTGAGAATTGATTCTACATAATATCTAAACCTGTCTTTTGTTTTATTTAAGTGTGCCTCATTAATAGATGTATGTTAAACATTTGGATCACTTTCTATTTCCTTACCACTTTATTTCAGCTTCCTCCGACTACCTGAATGACCTCAGCAATGGTGGAGTTATAATACTAAATGCTAGCAATCCTACAATGAATATCTCCTTCTCACTCGTCGATGATTCTGTTATTGAAGTTCTTGAAAATTTGTCGGCAAGCCTAAATTTTTCAGGTGCTGCTCACCCACGTGTAAGCTTGGATCCTGTTTCAGCAGAAGTCATCATATTGGGAGATGAAAGTAAATATGATAAATATAACATTTTATATAGGAAATACAAACTCCCATTCTATTGCGAGATATAGGAAATACCAACTCCCAGTGTTTTGCCAGAGATATATTAAAGCCACATACCCAGATCCAGATTTGATCATAAGATGAAACTGAAGCACATAAGGAAGAGGAGGGTGGGGAGATGGGGAAGGATTTTATCCATCATTTACATGTAATTACTTTATTTTTGCATTATTTATTGATAGATCCTGTTGTTGGTTTCGTGAATGCACCTTATGTTGTGAATGAGTATGATCGCAAAGTGATCATGACTGTAGCAATCCTCACTGACCATCTGTCAATTATTGCAATACTTTCCATCTCACTGAGAGATGGGACTGCAAAAGGTAAGTATTTCAGATTATCCCCTCAAAACTTCTTCCTAATTAAATAAAGCAATAAAATAAAAATTAATAATGATTGTAGACTTTATTTTCTATTTATAGTTATTGACACACACCCAGCTAGGAATCACTAACTATTTATTCAAGTCCTCAATCTTGAGTGTATCAATGAACCTGCATTCCATAAAGTCAAGGATAATTATTGATGATGTGAATTTTTGTGCAATGTTTAAAAAAATTATAATTTATAGATTACTCGGTATATAGAAATCCTATGAACTGGTCTGATGAGCCTATAATAACTAGCTATTCCCTTTGTGAGTGCAATAATATGAACCCTTAACCAGTATCGTGATTCATTTTATGCCTACTACAAGGCTAAGATACTTCCCACAGAGCTCTTAGTATGAGTTAGAAGATGCATTTTTATTCCTTTAGTAAGTCTTATTATAGAAAATTAGAGGATGTAATGATCAATTGAAAGAAGAATTGCAAATTAATTCGGAAACTGAAGGTCAGAGGTTAATGCTATTTTTCAGCCATTCTATCAAGATATATTGCAACCTTCTTATGGCCAAAGTTGTGGATGGGTTTGAAATTTTGTTTTGTGTATTGCAAAGGATTTTTTAAACCTATTTTTGTGCTTGTATATTAGAAATGATGATTAGATATTGGTGTACCCGGTGAAATTAACTAGACAACATGATTATTTTGTAGCAAACACATCTAGAAATTTTAAGATAAACTCTGAATATGTTTAGTACAATATATTTCCATACTAGTTTACAATTTTAATTAGTTTCATATTACTTTCATTTCAGCTAATTCTGACTACTTGAATGACCTCAGTCAAGGTGAAATCCTAATTCTGGATGGTAGAGAGGATATAAGCTTCTCAATTGTGGATGATTTAGCTAACGAATCTCGTGAGCATTTGTCTACAAGTTTAGAAGTAATAGTGTTTATTGGTCTAGAACCAACCTTGGCTCCTGCTTCAGCAGATATCATTATCTTGGGTGATGAAGGTAAATCAATAATAATAACATTTTTTACAGTGTAGTCATCCTAATTCTGCTGATGGTATTGCCAGACATCCCTCCCTCTCTCAATTATTTTTTTCTTCTTCGTGTCTTATTTTAGTTTCTGTTTGTTGTGTGTGCTGGTGTGCATGTTGGGGGAGGAGAGGAGAGAAGGAAATGCCACAAAATGGTTTCAGCAGTAATCTATGTTACAACATAACCACATTTCCCTTCTAGTTGCTGCTGTTGGTTTCAAGAAGAGAGAATATTTTGTGGATGAGTGTAATTGCAATGTGACCATGGAAGTTGGATTTTTAACTGATGGTGAAGTGTTCGCAATATCTCTTAATATCTCTTTGATAGCTGAATCTGCTAATGGTGAGTTAATTATGATGTGATTTCTAACCGCATTTTCCTGCCCTACTTAAGTTATTATTATTATTTGAATTAGTAGCAATTATGGACTGAGAAAAAAGGCAGAAGTCAGATTTAAACAACTGTAAAAGTAATTCGTAGCCTCGCTGTAAAGTTGTAGGTATGCATGGCACACCTAATGTTGTTTACCAGGTTGACCTCAATGCACTCACCTTTTCAGGTGTGCCAACAGACAAGCATAAATGGTACAAAGTGCAAACTGGTCAATAGGTTGATAGCACACCTAAATTAGTAAAATATTTTATGCTAGAACAACAGTACTTCCGCTGTTTTTTTAAATTCTTTTTAAACAGGACTAGCCAAAAAGCAGCACTTTGAACCACTTTTTGGCTCGCACATTGAGGTGGTATTTTAAACACAGAGTAGATATAAGCACTGCAGGAATTTTCCCTAGCCCTTATGGTCCCAAAATCCCTGGGTCTTGAGGACAAAGAGACAGAGACAGACAGAAAAGGCTAAGTCTAGTCACATAATCCCCATGGCGTGATGTTTATAATGAAGATATTCTCTTCACCGAATTCAGTGAATCTGAGGAACCACATAACATTCCAAGCAATAATCAATGGTAGTGGACCCACGTTACTAAATGGAATGTAATGCAAGGGGTTACTATAGTTATGGTATGTAGCCATCTGCTAGAGTTATGGTCAGGTAGAGGGGTTATTATAGTTATGTCATGTAGTGGCGAGGGTAACGGTAGGTTTGTGACTTAATAAATTAACCTCTATTAGCTAACTATCCTCCCCCCCCCCACAATACACACATTCACAAAAGGGGGAAAGAGGGCAACATATTAAATACACAACTTGCATGCATGTAATGACCCACCAGTCTTATGGGTTCATTCACATAATTATTATATGTACCCTCTGGTTGACATCAGCTCATGTCCAGTTCTACATCTTTGATGTGAATAGAGCTACTATTTATAATTTATAAGACAAGAGTAAAATATATACAGTTAGCACATCTTTACTCCATCAAAATCAAGTTTTTGATTCCTGTTTTTAGTAATGACCGACCAATATTGATAACAATATACTATTATAACTCAACACTATCAGCTGTCAAACTGACCTTTAGTTCATGAAAATAAAGCATTCACGGTTTGTTTGAATTTTAGAATGCTCTAGCTGAAGTATTTTGAAAACACGCTGTATTGATAGAATAATGCATAATATTGTGTATCAAGTAATCTTTAGCCCATCAAAATCACTTTCCTGCATGGTCCTGTTTGAGATTGTGCAGTTACTTATGGATAAGTGGTATACATACTCGACGATTACTGCTTAAAATCCAGTCAGCCAGCTAAAAAACATATTGCATTCATTTTAGTCCTAATGCTTAATTTATTTAGAACTACACCTAACCATGCGACACAGTGATGGTTGCACACCATATGAATAGCATTAGCTAAAGTTGAGTGTGTATGACACAACATAACATCAATAAGTATGTATAACATGCCACAATGGTTAGCACACCATGTGTGTGACATGTTTTTGGTGTGCCCTGCACACTTTCATTTTTCCTGTGCATGTTCTAGAAATAGGAATCACATGATCTATGGCCATTCATAAAAGTTCTTGCTACTTTCATTTCAGTTTCCTCTGACTATCTGGATGACCTCAGTAATGGTGGATTGATAGTCCTAAATACCAGCAATCCTGCAGTGAACATCTCCTTCTCACTCGTGGATGATTCTGTTGTTGAACGTCGTGAGACTTTGTCAGCAATACTAACATTTTCAGATGATGCTGACCAACGTGTGGTATTAGGTCGTGCTTCAACACTCATTTATATTCTGGATAATGATGGTAAATACATACAAATATTTCATAATATGCAGCATGTTTTTAATGCAGTCTGAAAGTGGTTGTACCATACCTTAAAAGCTGGTTGTTATGTAGCACAAATGAGTAACAAAACCACTGCTGGACAAGAAGCATGTTATACTTAACACTGACGAACACATGAGCAATCCATGCAAAACTTACCATGCTTTGTTTAGCAAGGTTAGAGATATCTGTAGTACCTGCAATGGGCTCTCAAATTAGAGCAGTTTTTTTTATCTGTAAAGTTTTGTTCAAAGTAATCACTTTGATAAGCAGTCTAGTAGGCCTTCAAGACAAAAGCTACATTTAGCATAAGACAAAGGAAATATTTTTAATGGACATGATGCTGGAATCCCGTTTTAGAAAGACATCGTTGTTGTTTGAGAACAGTTTTGCCACCTGGCCCATAAATATATTGCTTCTCTCTCTGTATCTGCCAGCCAAGATTTGAGTCATAGGTTCAAGTAGGAAGGATTCAAATCTGCGACTTAATAATGAGCATTATTTGGCTATCAATTTTTTTTAACCTAATTAGCAATATCTGCCTAACTTTTATGGTATTGTAAGCTACAAATCTATGCCAACATTTAACATGATGCCTTTATTGCATTTCAAACTATCAGGCCATTTTTCTCTGGTTAAAGTCTCTATGTAGATAAAATGGCTTTATCGGCAATCAACTTAAATTTACGTATCGATAGTTGATCTCTAGCAAAGTTTGTCTGTGATTGTAAGTAAGTTTTTCATGTGTACATGTGGGTGGGTGTGTGCAAGTGGGTGGGTGATGGGAAGAGAGGGGGGTGGGAAATGGTGTTCCTTGATGAATGAAGTTCCTGCATGTAGCCACATTTTTCAAGTTTAGTTCAATTAGCTCATGAGTGTGGAATGTTGCTTAATTGAAAAATAAATTTGTAGCTCATCAGTAGACTTTCCTCCTGTAGTTTATGGCTGCTCTACCTCATCATTAGACTTTCCTCCTGCTGCTCTACCTCATCAGTAGACTTTCCTCCTGTAGTTTATGGCTGCTCTATCTCATCATTAGACTTTCCTCCTGCTGCTCTACCTCATCAGTAGACTTTCCTCCTGTAGTTTATGGCTGGTCTACCTCTTTCCTCCTGTAGTTCATAGCTGCTCTACCTCATCAGTAGACTTTCCTACTGTAGTTTATGGCTGCTCTACCTCATCAGTATACTTTCCTCCTGTAGCTTATGACTGCTCTCTCATCAGTAGACTTTCCTCCTGTAGTTTTTGGCTGCTCTACCTCATCAATAGACTTCGTCCTGGAGTTTGTGGTTGCTCTAATGCATGGTGCATGTCATTTCGATAAATCGATACTAAGCCTACCTTATTGGCACCAAAACAGTAATTGATGCGTGTGTATGTTTTGGAGCTTCAATGGAGGCACATGCCATGTTGCCCACCATTTTTTTATCCATACCACACACATTGGGGATGATCAATTTTAGCAAGTCCTGTATGAGTGAATTTCCAGCCAATACTTGCTGTGGAGGTCAAATTTAAATACACTAAACACTGAATCACATTAGACTCACAATGCATACGTGTGCATAGGTATACTACTGCAATGGCATTAATACTTAATAAACCAGGAAAAATTAGTGCACTTGTATGTGATATGCTGTAGGGGGAGTGTGATTTATGAGTTAAAATGTCTGAGTATTGTTTTATGGGCATGTACTTACAATGTTGACCAATAATGGAGGAATCTGTCTATTTACTTGCATTGGTAATTATTATCCACTCAGAAATCGCAATTGGATTTGAAGAGACAGAGTATTCGGTAAATGAATCTGCAGGCATCCTGGAAGTGTGCGGTGGCATAACCAATTTTGAGGATGGTATAGAGATCGTTGTTTCAATCACTGCAGAGATCACTCTTCAAACAGTGACAGGAAGTGCAGGTAATGATTAGCTAAAGTAATGGGAACAAGAATTACTCTAGAATGCACTTGATAAGCAGATATATTATCCACTCAAATGTGAAGCAGTCGAATGGAAGTGGAAATACAGCATACACATTTAAAGGCTAGTTTATAAAATGACACTCACCGAACAAATTGTATCATATCACAATCATCATATATTAAACCACATATGATGCGATACAACACTAAAATATGATACAACAATACAATATTATGGTGGCTTAAAATCTACTTCTCTTCTCTAATCAGCTTCTGGCATGTGGTGAACTACACCCAAAGTTTTTAGCTTCAAGCAAATCCTCTATAATTCTTGGGGCAGGTATCAGCTAAAGCATATAGCAAAGAACAAGTAGTAAGTCAGGTTAATGATGTTATATAGCTTTAAAAAATTCCAATTTATAATAACTGCCAGTGGTTTTGCTACCTAATCTAACCATAATACTTTGGTAGCTATTATTTGGCAGTTGTGGCTCTAATTGATGTAGCTAGCTAATTGTATTGTTTGGTAATGGTAGTTTTGGTTTAGCTAGTAAGTTGATGGTGATGCCATAACAGAAAAAATTCCGTCCACAACTGCCATAATGTTACTCCAGCTGAATCTGTTCTTACTGCTGTTTATTAATGTATATCAGTATCGAAGTTCAGTATTCATCCATTCATTCATCCTCAACTCATTCACTCGTTCCTTTGTTCATTCATTCATCAGTCAGCTTTTAACAACAAGATACTCAGGGTAAATCAATCATGGTAGATCTACCATGTTTATTTAAATGTATACATATATACACATGTACAATAAATGTTTTATGCAAAATAAAACAAACTCATTAGATTAACTAGTCAAAAAAAAAGGATGGAAACAAGAATATATCCTTTGAAACTACAACAACATAGATGACCCTTTAACATAAAATAGTAATGCATCTACACTATCCAACAAGTGTGTGTGTTTGAGTGACTTGCTATATCCTGAGTTGCCAGGCAGGATCATATTACAATGTCTGCTACTGATTTTGCATCTCGTTTCAATTGTGGCAGGAAATTCCTCTAGTATAACCATCCTTGAGATCAGCTTGATAAAGTTTAAAGGGCATTTCAAAAGGTATTGAAGTCAACCGCAACCAAGCAAGGATGCAAACTGGCACTTAAAATGGCAACCATTTCTTATGATTTTTTTCCCGATTGGGATATAGCTACATGTAGCATGTGTTTGTGATAAAAGAAATCAGAAATCACAATGGAAATACATTGCAAATTGATGGGATCTTCTGGTAGTGATCCTTTGTATCCTGCGGTAACATGACAAAATGTATGTGGCCTATCCCTACTGGGCAGAATATGTGGTTTATATGTTTATAAGGTGCCATTATGTCACTAATCACTTATATACAGAAAGTTTGCTGCCTAAGTAATCTCTGATTTTGTGCATTCATGTAAGTGATGTGCTTTCCTCCAAACCATCCTAGTCTTAAAGGCCACCAATCCTAGTTGAGGTTTGAGCTGAAATTAGGGAATGAGATGCTTACAAAACAGGCTATAAATTTGAAAAGCCCTATATGCATCTAAATCTATAACTTATCTACCTCGGCAGCTTATACATGTATAACGTTCAGAGTTTATTCTCATTTTCCTAACCTACATTTGATCAGACTTGGTCAATTCACTTAGTAAACACTCATTTCAGAAAGGGAATGGAGCTTGAAAATGTTCCTGGAGAAAATATCATCAGATAGCAAATTAGTCCAATCTCTTTTTGAACCTATTGTTGGGAAAAAAGCTCCCCTTCCTGGACTGGTCCTCTCTAGTCCATGTATGTGCAATACAAAGCCATGAACATGCAATTATACGTGTTATATCTAATACTTTATAGTCAATATCAGCTTAAAATATTTTAAATTTAATATATCATATTATTGCAGATGATAAAGACTTCATGGAACTACCTTTTACAAGTTTCGATTTGAGAATATCCAATTTGGATAGTGGTAACGTTAATAGACACAGAGTGTGTTTAAATATTACCATTATAAATGATGAAATCCATGAAGATATTGAATCATTCACTCTTGAAATATTTGCTCCGCCAAATTTGGGAATAATAACCTGGCCTAATGTCACAGTGATCTACATTTTGGATGATGATGGTAAGAATAAGTAAGCATAGTAAGCAGCTTAACTTGAATTGAGACTCATTGATGAACTATAATCTTTTGTCTATGTAGTTGCTACTATTGGTTTCTTTGATGCATCATATTCCTTTGCTGAGAATGATTCAAAAGCATCCCTACAATTTGGAGTGATCTCCGGAGACTTGCAGATAAATGTTTCAGTTCAATTTAACATATCACAGGAATCAAGATTATGTAAGAAACAAATTATCACTGTTATTATTGTTTATTTAGCAGTAACATGCACTGGGTATAGTTAGTATTTCACAGATGCATTGCTGAGTTAGCAACTATGCTCACATGTACAAATGCTGTTTTTTTCATAACCAAAGGTTATCCAGTACAATAAAACTTCTAATGATAGTATATTTGGTACCATTTTTGGGTTGTTATGAGATAAAAAATGATAATTAAGTTTTGAATAATATTTGAGTTGCACATTATGCAGGTAAAGTCAAGTTAATACCTTGTTAGCATAAAACTATACCCTAAGTCAATAATTTACTGTTCTTTTGTTGGTATTTATTTTTGGTACTCTTTTAAACCATTCACCAAAATATTTACCAGAATATTTTCAATTATAATAAATCAGGAATATATTGAACCTCATTTAATTAGGTCAGGTAATAGTTCACTTTTTATCAAAAAAGGAGTTGACTAACTTCAAATTGACAGCAAATGTGTAAGTGTGATACATTGTGTGTTTCAACATAAAATATTTTTGTTGTTAAAAGTTGACCCCATAAAAAGGATTGAAGATCATATATTCATATTTTTTTCCTTTCAATTTGAATTTCATCATGTGACTAATATTATTTTTTATCAGTTTTGATGGAAGATGAGGGAGATGAACTCTACATCTTAAATGCTGACCAGCCATCCATCAGTATCTCCTTCAATTTAGTCAATGACAACATATATGAACTTACCAAATTGGTGGTGGCAAATTTAAGTTTCATAAATGATCAACCTGCTCGCTTGACTATTCATCCAGACAGTACACAGATCTATATCTTGGATGATGAAGGTATTCAATATATTTTGTGCATACAAGATGACTAAGATGAAATGCATCCTATATTTATATCACTCACTTCAATAAAATAATGTAATCATGAAAACATTAATGACTTAAGAACAATCAAAGCATGCTACAATTTGTAGCACATCAGCATGATACATTTTTTGTTCTGTTTTAACCTATATATAAAATACATTGTAATGGGAATGTTATTTTCCAGTTTTGGATTTTAGATTTGTACCAGATATGTACTCTGTCAGCGAAGATGATTTAAATATCAGTTTGAGTTTGCGCTTGGTCAGTGGCAATCTCGGAGATATTGGACTTATATTAAGGGCAAGCATTGCAAATACTGCCATTTTTCGTGGTAAGCAAGTACCGTAACTTAATATTTCTAACATGACAATTATTTGTAAACAACTCTGCATTATTATTCTACATGAATATCTCACTGATTCAGATTTAATATAGTTAGTTTTAGGATTATCAATCCTGTAGTGATGAGAGCAAAAGGGGATTCATAACAAAACTTTAGCCTTCGAAATATGAATTTTTCATTTTACAGAAGTCACTTTTGGAGGAAGTGATACATTGGAATTGGTGGAACTTCCCATATTGTCAGATGCTATTGCAGGGAAACCAATGGATTTTAAAGTTGAGTTGTCATTTATTAAGTACACTAAAGGACAAGCCATCAAATCTCAAGATAAGGAAAGAATTCATCTTGGAGGTGCTGCTCAAGTGACCATACTCCGCCTTCTTCCTATCCCAGCTATCATTGGGGCAACCTTAGGTTCAGTGGCATTGATAATCCTTGCTGCTATAATATATCTTATATATGCCTTGGTGCGTGCGGTGAGGAGAAAGATAAAAGTTTCAGCTAATCAGACTCTGCAAGATAACAATAGGTATGTGATGGAATGCAAAATCAATGGCTGAATTTATAATACTATAAAGGAATGTTGTCGAATTGTTATTGAGGTTTAGACCTTCTTAACTTAACTAATATACTTCACTCATATGGGGGGATGGTAAATATCTAATGCTGAGCAAGTACATTAAAAGAGGTTGGGCAAGGAAGTGGGTGTGGTTACAAGAGGTTAGTGCTACTGTTTATTCATAATACTTTATATATATTTGTTTGTCTCAGACTCTGTCCTATTTGAGCTTGTTGGTTATTAGCATTTATTTGTAGAATTAGCAGGTTGAGGTCTTTTTTCCTCTACTTTTTAAACAATGGTTATCATTTCTCAATAATCAACTTGAATTTCCTTACTCAACATTTCGGCTAGATGCTCTAGACTTCATCAGGAATATAAATACAAAGAGTAGCGATATATAAATATAATTTCATGTCCAAATTGTTTTAGTAATAATATCGCAGTGAATTACTGTTTTTATTTGTCCTAGATCATCATTTGACAAGGATCCAGGTATAAATACTCAAAAAAGGTAGATATCACATTTAAAAATTAATAATGTCTGCATTTTCCCATTGTATAGAAGAGGCAGCAGAATTAAGGACATATAGAGTGCAGAGTTCATTTAAGCTGAACATTTCTAAGCAGCTTATGATTAACTCCTGCAACTTAGAGATGAGTGAAACTGTGGGACAAGGTAGGTTTTGACTCAATATAAGTATACAAATGGTCACCCTTACAAATAGCCTAGATGTTGTCCTATGAACAATTCACAACTTAATAAATGTTTGCTGACTCTATAGTGATCTATATTTGACCAAATGTATTTGTCAATGCAAGTGCTATCTAATGACCTGTAGTTGTTTGAGACAATTATTTAAGTTTTTGCCCAAACTTTATATTAATGAGATTTATTATCTTTTGTAATTATATTTATTCACCATCTTTTTGTGACAGTCACCTCACATTCAAATTTTCATTCCTTACTCCTATTACCTGTCTCAGGTCAGTATGGAATTGTTTACAGAGGGAAACTATCTAAAGGATTCACCAAGAGCTTAAGTGAAGTAGTAGCAGTGAAGACACTAAAAGGTGTGTAGCTTCTAATCATTCTTGGTCGACTTAACATTATTTCCAAAATAGGTTTTCTTGATAAATCACTGGTGAGAGGTCTGCTAGAAGAGTGTTCTAGAATGTCTACATTTGACCATCCTAATGTTCTCACTCTCATTGGAGTCTGCGTGGATGGGGGTCCTGTTCCCTACATTGTGATGCCTTTCATGTTCAATGGCAGCCTTATTTCTTACCTGAGGAATGTTAGGGATGAATTATATTTTCCAATAACCTCTGACATGGATGAACAAATTGTAAGATGTGATAAACCATACCAACCAATGTGACATGTTATATTGATGCCTAAACCTTTGCCTTATAATAATAGACGCAGGCTTCTTGTAAGCTTATGGGTTTCTGCCTTCAAATAGCTAAAGGTATGGAATATTTGGCAAGCAAGATGATCATTCACAGAGACTTGGCTGCTAGAAACTGCATGTGAGTTACAAAGTTACAAACTACATACAGTTGTTTTATTGTTTATCTGGCTAAACTATATAGCAATTATTTCTGTGCCACTGGACTTTTTCTACACTAGCAACAAAGAATGGTTAGAATAATAGCCTGACCAATAGCGACATGTGCACATGCATATGTAACATATGAATAATAGCCTGACCAATAGAAATATTATGACATGTGAACATGCATATGTAACATGAATAATATCCTGACAATAGCCATGTGTACATGCATATGTAACATTGAATAATAGCCTGAACAATAGAAATATTATGACATGTGCACATTCATATTTAACATATGAATAATAGCCTGACCAATAGTAATATTATGACATATGTGCACATGCATATGTAACATGGAAAGTTACACACATCAGAGTGCAGGAGAAATATACAGATCAAGACATTCAGACCACACCTTATATGGGGAATCTTTAGATATGCCCTCATACTTGACATGCATATTTAAAAAATCACTTCTGTATAATATCAAACAGCATAATGCTACAAGTATTTGGATAGAATGTCCAGAATCTCTATATTAAGCTCGCATGTTTTTATGTCCGCCATCTCTGCCTCTGTTAGTCTATAATACAATGACTAGAGATAAGTTTTAATTTGAGAAGATCTGCAATGGCTTATTTTTATGTGTAGTGAATGTTCAAATTTTATTTTTGTTGACTCAATACTGCTCCATGTTGAGAAATGCCTTCTCCATAACCTGGTTTTCCTAAGATTTTCTTGTTTCATTTGATAATTTATTGAAAACTACCTTGCCAATTTTCAATCTAAATCTCGATCTAACAAATTATTTCAGGAAAAGTTTAAAATATACGTACATCCTGGGAAAGGGGTCAAAGGACACAACAAATCCCTCTTTAGGAGCTAGAGAAGCATTCCTAGTCCTTGTCTACTTTATTTTTGGTAACTAGGGTAGTCAGCAAATCAAGTGAACCTTACCTGATATATCCCTAAAAAACATGGCCTCTTTGGTACTTGCTGTTACTTTGCCCATGATTTTAAATATTTATCTTGAGCTGAAAATTGCAAAGCATTCATGCACCTGAATTCTTTTTAAAGCCATGGATTCCCAAAACACCAAATCAATGATATTTCCATTAAGTTTTTCTATGTTCTATTCATAAGATTTTTTGGGGAAATATTAATAAATGCAAGTTATGCATTGAGTGGTGAATAAAGGAAAAAAATCAATCATATAATTTACAATAACTTTCTCAATAATTAACTTGAAATTGTATTCTCTCGAGGTTTCGATTAGATTCTCTAGCCTTTACCAGGAACATCTAGTCGAAAGGTTGAGAGAATACAATTGTATGTTGATTATCGAGAAGGTTATTCTACTACTTATGTTATTATGTCAACTGAGAATTCATTGAGAAACATATAGCATGAGATCCTAGAATTGTTATTGCATTGCTCTAGCCATTGCTATTCTACTAGCATAGCTGAAGGTCTAATAGATTACAGATCTATTAATGTTTTAATGCTTGGATCTCACTCTTAGTGTAAATGTGCTTCCCATCATCAATGGGAACTAATTAAAAGCACTCTATAAAATAATCTCTACTCGTAAAAGTCCACATGCAAATTTCTTTTCATAATTTGCCATTCTATTATGCTGAAAAGTATCAGGAAGTGCTCAATAATTAAGTTACCCTATATACCTGCTTCCCGCACTCTCATAACGAAAGAATTTTTTTAGAGGATATGGGAGAGGGTTCACAGCCAATATCTCCAAGACACTAACGTGAAGTTGCAGACTTACACAGAAGTGAGATTGCCTTTGCTGGGATCAGCATCAGCAAGGTGGTGTTAAGTGCAAAAGTGATAGGAAGATGGGACCTAACTTGCTGGGTAGAGAGATTGGATTACAGCACTCAAAGTAAACTTTGGGCATATCAACAATCCGGTGGGTAGCAGCATTGCTAGACAAGCAAATGAGAGTATTAAATAATGAGATTGGTACAATGAAAGGAATGAAGATGAAGCTACATGTAGACCCAGAAGTCAATTCTGAGCTACTCAGGACCTTACTCTCTTAGAGAGAAAGTTGAAACTGAGCTTGGGGGACTGGAAAGCACAGGAACTGGCCAGTTCCGTAGTTGGGCTGCACCTATAGTCTCTTCAGTGAAGAGAAATGGTACTGTAAGAATCTGTCAAGACTATAGTGTTACACATTAAATGTTTCTCAGGAAGACTCTTATCCTTAACCTAGTTGTTTGCTGTTGGGAATAGTGGAAGGTATTTCACTAAACTCAACATGTCTCAAGCTTACTTACATTTAAAGTAATGGCCGGTCCAAACTGCACCTAAACTCATGCGCAATAATTCGCATTGGATCCTTGAAAAAATCTTCAATTCGATGTCCATTCATCGCATCCACCTGTGCACAAAAATAAACCATATGAAGCAAAAATAATCAGCCGTCAGGAGAAAGTCAGTCAAAATCATACACTGTATCTGTACTTCAGATGAAGTTTTTTTTGCATCATTTTTTGGCTAGTTAGCTACCTCAACTACAGATGCACAGGAAATATTAGCCGAAGAAAAGAAAAAGGAGAGAGATGAGAGAAAGGCAGAAGCAATGAAGACAGTGAGACTGCAAGAACATCAGAAGTGAAAATGCAGGAAGTATAAACATAGCAGCAGTTCTCTAGCCATGTAGTTTGTCTATCTAGCTAGTTTGCTCAGGACACAGATAGCATACAGCTAGTCCAAAGTTACAATGTGCTACCATCATGAAGATGCAAGTAAATGAAATTCTTTTGAGCACTTACTTGTGTAGTTATTGGAATGCTTTAATATATTGGTCTTTGCTGCTACTCAAACCACCTATTGAGGTGGACCACATTAATGTAAATTAAATTCAGTGTGGATACCACAATGCATATCGATGCACATTAATGTGCATTGTCTCGTTCAGTGAGGACAGGCCTTTAGGAACGTTTAGCAATAATATTTGGTGCTTCCAAAATTTCACATCTACCTCTTTGGTACACCATTTATTATCAAGTCTGACCATCATCCTCTGTCTTACCAGCTTAAAGAATCTAGACAAATTCCACTCTTTTGCATCGTCATGAATTCTGATGGGCAATTAGTTACTCTGAGCACTTACAGGTATACAAGAATATGCTTATAAGGCTTGGGTAATCCTGATGCTTGGAGTAGGTTACTTAGTCTGGTGACAACTTCCTTAATAAAACTACTAGGAGACCTCATTCATCTGCTGAATAGATTGGACATGACTAGTATCATCAGTGTAACTGACATTAAGTGATGGATGGCCAAAGATCCAGTTTTAAGCCAAGTGATGAGTTTTATTATCCATATGGATGTTCATATCAAGACAGAAGTGAAGACCTGAAACCAAACTGAGTGAGACAGAAGGAACATAACCACTGGAGGCTGTTTGCTGTGGGGATCACAAGTGTTAGCTAATTCCACAAAAAGGAGGAGATTGTTGTTGGGAGAGCTCCATCACACATAACATCATCCAAGATGAAAGCATTAGCTAGGTGTTATGTGTGGTGGCCAAGTATGGATGCACACATTTTTACAATGGCTACAAGCTGTACTGTATTTCCAAGAACATCAACACTCACCTGCTTCAGTGTCACTCCACCCTTGGTAGTAGCAGGAATCACCCTGGAGTTGACTGCATCTGTACTATGCAGGACTGTTCATCGGTCACATGGACTTATCAGTCACTAAAAGTGGTTAGAGGTTCAAGTAATATCTTCTATTAAACTGGCCAAGACAATTGAAAAGCTATGGTCACTTTTTGCTACCCACAGTCTTCCTCACAAGATTGTGATGGACAATAGTTGCTCTTTACAGGCAACAAGGTCGTGGAAAAGAATGGAATTAAGCATGTAACTTCTGAATCTTATCACCCTTCTTGCATTGAGTTGATCAAAAGAGCTGTTCAAACAGTTAACAAGATTTATGTCAAATGGAAGGTTCCATTGTCTAGGAATGTTGCTGTACATGGTCCTCACTCAACAACAGGAACTTTACCCTCAGATTTACATAAGGGTTGACCCCTGAGATGTTGTTTGGATAAATTGTTTCCAAATATTTAAAACCAAGTGGAGGGAAGACAGATGAAACAGAAAGAAACCTATGACAATAACAAGCCCTGAAAACATTTCTTGAATGTTACTTTGTGTACGTGGAAGATTTCACACCATCAAAACACAAGTGGGTACCAGGAACTGTAAAGAAGGTGACTGCAAGAAATTTAGACTGTAGTTCTATTGAGCCTGAAATCAAATATTCTGGAATCAGTCCAGAGCTACTGCTGGAACAGTTTCATGTACAGTCCCCAAGAAGCAACATCAAGAACACAGACAGTGGGTCAAGTCGAGCAAACCAAAATGAAGGCACCTGCAACACTTCCCCATGGTATTCAAGTTGAAACAGGCACCTTACCAACCATATGTTGACTCAAGCTAAGAGGGGAAAGGTGTCATAGACTGTGACTTAGTCATTAGTTATTATTAACATTGTTGTGGTTATATTTAATATGATGTCATCCTAATTTAGTGGACACTCTGGGTTTTGATTCTTGGGCCAGTTCAGTGCTTTTGATAATGTATTGCAAGTTCAATAATAAGATGATGTGCATTGTGTAGTGCAGTACTATATTATAATAGTAACACACTAATACAGTGCCAGCCTGGAGAGTACTTGACCTTTCAATATTAACTGTTCCTTATTGTACTTAATCTCCCTAACAGGTTTGTGAAAGATCCATCAAACCATTTTTGGTCGTACAGAGAGAGAGGTAGATCCAAACAGATAAGATTACCTTGATGTGGTCATCGTGTAATGTAGCTAGCCAACAAAATAAAACATTAGAGTTCTATTCTGATCGAGAACATGAACTGTACATACTAACAAGCTAGTTTGTAATCATGACATAAACATTGTCCAGCATCAATCAAGGAACTCTACTTTCTTGCATGCTACTATTGTAGTAGCTCTCTAACCCAAGTAATCTTAATTAATGCACATAGGGGAGGATCTATCTTTTGGCACAAAGACGGATGCTAGGAACCAGAAAATTACCAAATAATATATTTACATTCACCAAATGACCTATTATTATATAATTATGTAATGTTAAAATCAAAGAACCAATTATTATTTGGGAGAGGTCATTCACCATTATGAGAAACCTCTCAGAATATGAACTTCTCACTTGCATGTGGTCATTATTTGCTGTACCATTCTTAATGGTATTGTCAGTATTCTGACACAAAATGGTATGTATGTCTCCATAATCCACCTCATTGTATCTAACTAGATCTGATCCTAACAGTTTCTTCTGTTGTGTATCAAATGATCTGTTCAACATGGCATATTCTAGGATTGACTTGCACTTTGTGGTTAAAGTCTCTGACTTTGGTCTATCTGAATCAATCAACTCATCCAAGGACTACTTCAGACAGCAGGAAAGGGGTGTGAAGCTACCTTTTAAGTGGATGGCTCCAGAAAGTTTAGGAGATGGAATATTCTCCGAGAAAACTGATGTGGTAAATCCGTAAAAGTTAATAATAGTATTATTCAATGACAGACAAGGTGCATATATTTAGCTTAATTATTGTCAAACAGCATAATATAATAGCACTGGGCGGTGATGTAATATGTTTATGTGATAATGTAGTGGTCCTATGGTGTGACATGCTGGGAGGTGTTCAGTGCTGGAAAGAGCCCCCATGCTGGAATCAATGCAACAGATCTCTGTCCTATGCTGGAGGGTGGATACAGAATGGATAAACCTAATAATGCAGCATGCTCTGATATAATGTGAGGAAGTACATTTGCTATCATAAGTAGTACAAACTGGACTGATGTGTGAAATATCTTGCCAGTGCACTGCACTTGAAGACTGAAGTAATTCAGTTGAAATGCTGGTATCAAAATCAATTGAGCTCATTATTTAAAAAATCATTGATTTGCAGCTCTTATTTTTAACATTAGCACCCAGAACATACCATGATATTCAGCGTAATAATAGCGCAATTTAAAATAAAATCTCTCTCCTAAATCTTGGGTACTACTTAAGGACATTCAGAAATTAAACATAAACCTCAGCATAACATGGCATTTTTATAAAGCCTAAGGTCTTGGCTATGTTCATGCTCTCTTCACATCTCAATTGGTCACATCAGTTTATCTACACTTTACCACTTGCTCTCTCCCATCAAGTCACTTTGTCTCTTCCCATGTCTATGAGCATAACCTTGTTATGATGTTATGGATCTCTACAAAATTCCGTTTTAAAGTGCTTGACATACATATTATGAAAGCACGTCAAAATTTAAATCACTCACCCTGTTGTCAATATAATGGTGTCTCTCTCAATCACAATTTTATTATTATGCATATCTAGACAATTGTTATTTAAATAACTCAACTTTAGTCATAATCGTCACATACAAGGCTGAATCAAGGTACGTACTGCACACTTTGTGGTGTCCCACTCTAAAGCAATAGGCAAATTAGAACATATATTACTACCATTTACATTTAGTTTTGAATTTATTACTTTGAGAATCTCATTACAACTAGTATACTAGATGCTCTGCAATACCTCCATTATATAGAGTATAAGGTATATTCTCAAACATTCCTCCAAAGCATATTAATCCAATCAACAAGTTAATATTCTGTACAGTTAAATATGTTAGCAGCAAGACCAATACAGCTGGAGGGTGACCACCAAATGATGCAAGAAAAAAATGTCTGCTAGCATTTACTTGTGTTGTAATAGTATTATTGAACATATCAAACAGATTTCATTGGTAATATTTTCTTAACAGTTACCATGCACACAACATTGTTCCCATAAATTCAGGTATAGTGAAGTTGTACAGAAGTGTTGGGAGTTGAAACCAGAGAACAGGCCTAACTTCAGTGAATTGGTTCCTATAGTTTCATTGCTCCTGGAGGACAATGCTGGATACACGACTTTCAGTGACAGCACTATTCAGGAGCAGATTACTGCCACTGCTGATGCGGGACACATGGAGTCAACAGCTGTAGACTCTGAAGACAACAGCACCATACATAGTATGGAAACTACAGCTATCGACAAGGATATTAAATATGTGACTTCTAAGTTTTAGTATGTATACTGCTAGTTTTAAAAGATTTAGATCGTAATAATGATTAAAAAATTACTAAACCAGAGCTAGAACTTTTTTTTGGTTAGTTTTAGTCATAGCCATAAGTAGTTACTGATGGACTTGTATCTATAATGTTGTTTTTTGTATTTCCCATGTGAATCTTGCTGTTGATTTTTTATTGCACTGGATTATCCTTCAGTGAGTTTGTAATAATTATTGTAATGCTACCATGGCATTAACAGAAGGGTGATCTCTGAGAGCTGCTAAAGCTGTTCCACCATAAGAACTGATAAGGTTCAACAACGCCTGTTTATTCAATTTTATCACATCCCAAATTTTCTAGCTTCTTCCCTTGAAAGAGAGCTCTGAACATTGCAGTATTTGTATTTTATGAAAAATCGATAAATCTAATCTTACTCTCCATCTTTCAACCAATTTACATTGGATTAAATCTACTGCATGTTAATGGCAGGTAAAATGGAAATTGTCCAAGATAAAACTCGATACAATTCAATAATCAAAATTTGAATTTACTCCTAGTTTGATGAAATAATGAAGAACTGGATCAGCACCATAAAGAACTCAAACTGAGTTGAGTGGGCTCTATATATGCATGATTATTATTTTTACCAATGTTCCATTATAAGCCCTGTGTGCTTAAATCCCATCTCGGCTGGCAGTTGCAAAACTGATATTTAGAAATATGATGCTTCACTTTGGTTGATGAGAGTGAGGCTAACTCTTAGTTGTTGTTGTTGTTGTTGTTGTTGTTGTTGTTTGGGGGGGCACACACAAGATGGACACATTTACCTTCTCCTACTTATCAAGTGGCACTAGTGAGCAGAGAGAGTTACTGCACTGAAGGAGGTGACGAAGATGATACAAAGTGGCAACGCTACCGAGAAGATTTCTCTGGCTTAACTTTTTGGAGTTGAATTAAATATTATATTTACCAGGGGGGACTACAATTTCATTACATTATATTAACACAAAACTATTAGTTTGTACCAGGACTTATAATGGAACATTGGTGAAAATAATAATAATAATAATAATAATGATAATAATAATGATAGTAATAATAATAATAATAGTAATAATAATAATAATAGTAATAATAATAGTAGTCATAATAATAGTAATAATAATAGTAATAATAATAGTAATAATAATAGTAATAATAATAGTAATAATAATAGTATATAATAATAGTAGTAGTAATAATAATAGCAATAATAATAGTAATAATAATAGTAATAATAATAG
>JAQNBH010000010.1:15667939-15757939 GCA_028752905.1 Cladorhizidae sp. MBARI D1340-BT2
GAAGGTAAAATTAAAAAAACACCTCTCAGATGATCAAAATTGTTCCTTACGTTGAGTAGTCGTTTATAAACTTCCGCCAAACCTCTTCCACCGGACAGTAAGTGACAGAGGTCGTCGCCGCTCATCCTTCTCCGCAGACCCAGATGCTCTTGGAAGGTGAACAGAAACTCCGAGACGAAGAGGAACGAAGACACGAGAGAAGGGTGGAGAGGAAGGGGGAGAGGAGGGAGGGATGGAAGAGCAGTGATCCCTGCGCGCTTGCAGGCCTCCGGGGAGTCGTCTGCCATTGACAGCTAACAGGGGAGAGGGGGACGGGAGGGCAGAAAGGAAAGAGTGAGAACCAGTATTCTTGACATATCATGTGATGCATGGCAAACTAGGGAATCTATGGCTGTCCAAACTTCTTGATCCTATGTACATAATACTGTCTAGGGCTAGAGCTAGGGCTTACTTACAGGGCTAGGGCTGCTGTACAGAGCCAGGGCTACTGTACAGAGCTAGGGCTACTGTGTACATTGTAGGGTAGAGCTACAGGCAAGGGAGTAGGTTAGGGCTCAGGTGTAGGTTACGGCTAGGGTGGGTTAGGGCAGAGGTGTAGGTATGTCTAGGGCTAGGGTGTAGGTGGGAATCAATTATAGGAATGTGGACATCATATACAGACACCCGGGAGTTGCCATGGCATCCCTGGATAGCCATGCTTCTTGGACCAATATTGTTGAGGCTTGGTTACATGCATATGCTCAAATAGGAAACTGCACTTGGAAAATTCCATCCCAGACATAGATTTTTTTAAGGGGTTGTAGGGGTTGTGGGAAAATGAATTTCTGTTATGGGGAAACCTCACCTTCCCACCCCCTTCCCCACTCGTCCCGCTAGTAGAGAAGTAGTCGGGCGAATGCTCATGATTCTCGTGCTATTTTTAAAAGGTAGTATGTATGGTGCTGACCTCTCTACTGTGTCGACCTCCATTTCTACTTCTCTCTTCCTCCGCCGTCCCTTCCCCGTTGCCACCCTCTTCCCCGTCTCGTGCGAGCCACGCCCTCCCTGCCTTTCCCTTGTCCCGCCTCCTCACGTCCCTCTGAGCTTTCAAGATGAGCTTCCGAGCAAGTAGCAACTGCTCCTCCAAAGTGGCGGCCAATTTCATCTGCTCCACCTTCTCCATTCTGAAGGGAAGAGAGTTTGTCTTGCAGGCATGCTCAGTGCTATGGATCACACCCACGCGCATGCCCTCCAAGCTTTGTTCGTTGGCAGTGACATTTTGCCTAGGGCAGCCAACATTGTCACCTTCAACGTAGAGAGGCGGCGGCGATGTCGACACGGCTGTACGTGATTGGTTTGGTTCCAGGGTGGAAAGTATGTTGCGACTTGAGCCCATTCCAGCTGGCTTTTCAGGTGACTTGAAGTTGAAAATTGGCGTTCTGTTCATTGAATCTCTGCTCTCTTTACCGCTGGAGTCTGCCACGGGCAAATCCATGTCATACTCGCTCGTTGAGTACCTTCCCGGGTGCTTTCTGGTCCGCGACGGCCGCATGGCGGCTGATGACTGTAGCATAAGCATCTCATTGTTCAAGGTGAGGGGTAGTAAAAATGGGATTGGAGTTTCTGAGAAAGCTGATTCGGCATCTACGACTACAGTTTCACTCCTAATCCAGCCAGCTGTACCTCTGCACTACAGAACACAAGAGGAAAAATACAAGTAGCAATAATAATAATAATAATTAAAAGTGTGTGTGTGTATGAGTGTGTGTGTGTGTGTTTGATGCATGCAGCCATAATTTTAAAGCTAGGAACGTCTATCATTGCATGAAGGTGAATTTTACACCAGGGCGGACGAGTGCTATGTACACGTAGCATCAGGTGACCTTAGACTCCAAGCTCACTCGAACGTGCCATCGCCAAAAAACTGCGGCATATCACTTGTAATTTTCGGCCACTTGTTTCAGTGCACTTGTGCAAGCATTTCCTTTGTCCTGATGATAGCACACAGATTGGCTTTACAAACAAGTTATGTAAAAGAAACTATTTTCTAGCGAGGCTGCTTCTATCCCTACTCCCGTTTGAGAAACACTGCAGTTGCAGAAATGACGAAATTTACAGAGGGCAGCATTGTCGCTGACAACTGGTTTGGCCACAAAAAAAGAGAGAAGTTATAATCTTCTCAATAATCAACAAAATTCAAGTTGATTATCGTTGTCAACTGAATTTGTTGAGATTTATTTAATTAGGAAAAAGGGGTGGAGCCATAATGTACTGACATTGGCACCAACTCTCTGACTTCTACTCTCCATAATTCGCTAACCGTCGATCGACTGAACACGTGAATAATATCAGCTTGTAGCAAATTTTATGCTCTCCATGCCTATCATTTTGTTTAGAAATATACGGTATAATGCAGGTGCAGTGCTCATGAATATCACGAATAGTCATGATTTGTAATACATTCTCTATGGGTCCTAGTTTCCTAGTTTTTTTGATACCATACGTAGGCGGGGCTGAACGCGGGTGACGTATAAACGCGTAATCATGCAAGTACCCCACTGTGAGTCCCTCCCATGAACTCTGAACCATCAACCCCGCAGTGTTCCAAACCTAGTGCACTGTCTAGCAGTGGACGGTCAAGACACGGTCGCTAAGCCAGGGATTTGGATTTGGAGCTCAAACTGCTCTTGCATTTGACAAATTGGAGCAAGAGAAAAAATGCAGGGAGGATGCAGGGAAACATGGCCACTCCAAGCACGTTAGACACCACATAACATGCATACGCAAGGCAAGTCTCTTCCACCCTTCGTCATCCTTTAATACGAGAGAGAGAGATGGTGAGGAGAACGGGGAAGAGAAAGGAGAGGGAGAATAAGAGGTTGGGGGGGAGGCTGAGGAGAGAAGGGGTGAAGAGAACAAGCAATCAGAAAAGGGAAGGGATGATTGAGAAAGAGAGAAAAGAGGAGTTCGCTAGCAAGGGTGCTCCCCCCCAAGAAGCTAATGATAGCCCCAGATTCAGTCGCCGATTAATCAGTGCATAGTGAGTAAAATTTGAGCGAAGAGAGTAGCCCTCCCGCAAGAATTAGGGGGGAAAGTACACACTTGATGTGTAGTCACGTTACGAAAACAACATGATTGCATCGCAAGTGCATTCAGCGTATTGTGAACTGGTCTTGATCTAAGTTGGTTTCCATACACATATAGAAACTGATGCATGAGTGATGCGAGTGTCAGAGTTAAAAGGGTGCCATATGTATGTATATATATATACATACATATGGCACATGAAATACCCTGTTCCCATAGAAACCTACATTATTAATTTCCACGATCAGAGGGTCATCCTCTTTCATAACAATGCTATAAGCAGAGTGGTCCAATCTTCTCCACTTGGTCCGACTGTTGCCTAGGAGAGCACTACCATTGCCGCAGGAGCCACCCCGCACCTGACACAGTAGTGGACTCACTGCTTCCTGGCAGTGGCTAGATGCATTGTCACTGGCCACTGCTCTGGGTAGGATGGGACGCTTTAGACAAACCTTCAGCTCTGTGGGCATTTTTTCTAGAAAGGGGGGGGGAAAAGAAGAATGGTTTGGTAATGGTCATCAAAAGAAAATGACATCAATAGGTAAAGGTCATCAATAGTAACATGCTTCCAGACATACTCTGACAAGTTGTAATGAACAAATTCCATCCATCCAGCCCCCCCCCCACCACACACACACACCCTTCAATACATCTACTTCAACCTTACTAAGATTACTAAGCTAGGCTCACGAAAGGTATAACCATCACTAAAGATGACCAGATGCAAAAACCACCTCCCCAGACTATAACAGACTTCCATCATCTACACGTATAGACCTCAGCCCAGCAAGATGCGATGATATCCCTAACATACGTCCAGGACCCAGGGGGGTCACCTCACAGCATTCCCAACCTACTCTGCAAACACTCACTCACACACTCTCTCTCTCTCTCTCTCCATCTCTGCATTTTAATGCATCCACACACACACCTGGAGATGAGTTGTTTTTCTCCTTCGACTCCAACAAAGTTCGTGGCTTTACAGGAGGCGATTTCCACTGCAGCACTTTTGCTACGTCGTCCGTCCCTTTATCCAGGAAGTCCGACACGCTCTGAAAGCCAGCGTTCTTGGCCACGTAAGTCAATATGCCAGTGGCTAGCTTTCCTTCCTACAAACAGATGATGAGTTTCAACACTCTATACACGCACACACCTCTCTCACATAATTATGTATGTACACACTCCATCTCCCTCTCACACACTTCCCATCTCTTTCAAACTTGATGATAACACTCATTGTATAGAGTAGAGCTTCCTCTAGCCACGTAGCCACAGGTGCTAATTTCAACTGTCTTGCACTTTCCAATTAGGAGCAGGCAGGCTGGTTTTGAGGGCCCCAACTTTGAAAGCATGTAACTTGGGTATGGTTATACCTATGCAACAGTTTTTAGTATCAAAAGAGAGCACACAGAGCACACAGAGAGATCTATCTTTTGAACCTTGATGAAGGCTACATCATCTAGTCGAAACGTCAAGAGAGTACAATTTCAAGTTGATTATTGAGAAGGTTATTGCAAGTTCATAGAATGAAGTGTGTAGAATTTATGGAGCTCCAAAGTCGTACCCACAGGTGTTTTTTTTAACACTTTGTAATAATAAGAGGAAACACGTGTTTTAGTGCTGTTTTAGTGCTGTTCTTTTCAAACTGATTTACAAGGAAAGTGTAATTTTTGTCCTTACGTAGTAAATAATTTTTATATAATCTGAAAGCTCTAGCATTGCACTGTATTTAGAATTATCATTTTTCCAATGCAGTCATTTTCTGATGAGATATAGTCCAGTCTGTGTGGTCACATGACTGGAGGGGGAAAAAAAGAAATTGGGATAATGGGGGGAAATTATTTCTTTGGGGAGCAAGAGCATTTATAAAAAATGACCTTTGTGGTACCCACTATTGTACCATCATTGGCAAGCACGCTACCTCTTGAGACCAAAATCTTTGAAAATGAATGTTAAAAAGTTATACTTGAAAAACAAAACAATCCCAAAACAACAAGAATGGTCTACTTCCCCCTTGCACATCGCATTAGCCCCCAGGCATTCATTAGCTTTGTGAACTGTGTAGCTCTGCAGAGTAGTTGAGGACATGCTCAATCATTTTAGCACATAGTACACGGATGCACATAAGAGGTCACTGGATCTTGACGGGGGTGGGGGTACACTCAAGTAGGGAAGACTAGTGCATACGCACCCTGGTTACACTCAAGTAAGGGAAGACTAGTGCATACGCACCCTGGTGGGTGGGGAAGTTTGTTTGGTGACGACATGTCGACTCGAATTTCTTCTTCCTTCAAGTGAGCTTCGTCCATTTGGTAAGGGATCATCACCAGTCTCTCCGGGCCTTATTGTATCATTTGGCAGTCCCACCAGCGATACTTTAAAATAGGCGCTACGTGCTGAGATTAGAAAGGTGCAGTCGTCTTCTGAGCTAGTACATGTCTTCGCAGAAAAGCAACAAACGTCAGTGATTGATGAAAACTCCACGCACCTTAGACGGATGCCTCTTGGCAAAACTGCTCTCAGATACATTTATGAGAGCATGTGTTTCATAACAGAGGATTGGGGCTCCTTTACGGGAACATGCATCATGGTGCAATTTATACGTGTGCATGAACAGGCCAATCAAAATCTTGTTTCACTCGAGAGTGTCAACGATGCGCAGTGTATTGGGAGGTAGGGAGTTTCAACATTATGCTCCTCCCACAGGGAACAGCCATGCGTGCTTAGAGCACTGCCAAGCTTAGAGGAAGCAGGAGAGTCAGTCTCATGAAGCAGGAGGTGTGGTGTATGCAGCTAGTATATGTACTTGAACAGGGGTTCGTTCACCTGAGGGCATTACTTGGGGGTGAAAGGAAACATGAAAGACGAGTTAGCTGCCACAAGTTCTTATGCAACTTAAAAATTATTTATTATATTTTAATTATTTAAAGAATGTGTGTGTGTCTGTGTGTGTGTGAGGGTGGTGGAGGTGAACATACACCCGTGTTCTCTCTCTCCTCCAACCCACAAGATAAAACTCCAATCAGGATTTCACTTAGAAAATTGTCCAAGGGGGGGGGGGGGCAACTGGAGGAATATGGATATTAAGGGGGGGCATGATGGTTAAAGATGTGACAAAGTTTCTAATGAATTTTAATAATACAATTTCCAAGGGGGGGGGGCAAAAAAGTTACAAGGGGAGCAGCCCCCCCGCCCCCCTAAATGAAACCCTGCCAATGTACATGCACATGTGCATTACAGTAGGTGCATGTGAGGAACAAATGTCATGTTTGGAAGGACTGAAAGATCTGGTCTTCACCCCAAAAAATTTCTCCTTTCAGGGACACATTACATTCTGTCACTTATTCTCCACTCACCCACCTCACCCACGGGGGCAAGATGTTCTTCTAGTGTCAAGGTAAGACCGCCCCTGCGCGCTTCAAAAATCATGGCACGTGAACTAGTGCTGTCACTTATATTGGACATCCAAGAGGGAAGAGATTTTGGTTTGTTTAATGAGGTTAATTTTTAAATGAGGTTAATTTTTTTTAAATGAGGTTAATTATTTTTAAATGGGGTTAATTTTTAATGAGGTTAATTTTTTTTTTAATGAGGTGTACTTTTTAATGAGTTTATTTTATTTTAATGAGGTTAATTTTTAATGAAGTTAATTTTTAATGGGGTTAATTTTAATAAGCACAAATTATGAATATATGACACCGGATTTTTTAAAATTGGTCCGCAAAATGGAATTTTGAGTTTTCTATGAAACGTAAAAAGAGAGGGAGGGAGTCTTGTACATGTCAGATTTTGGGATAGGGATGTCCCCAGGGGTGCATAATGCCCAGGGGTGCATAATGACACAATCAAAGAGCAAAGCACTTGGCGTTGTCGGCCAGTTGCCACTTCGATTAGGGATAGAGTTGTGCATGTCAACATTTGGAGTTCTCTAGTCCTAAAGTTTATATTGGATTGACTTGTCAAAGGAAAGTGGCTCCTGGGAGAGGGGGTCAGCCTCACTAGCAAACTTCGAGCATCATGCAGAGTCCTAACATAGCTAGAGTAGTTCATCAGTGCAACGTCTTGTGTTGCATACTTTGTGAGCGATCGTCACCAATGCAAACACGCAGCCATAAAATTTAATGGCCCCCCAGGCGTCTAACCTATTCCAAGAAAAATCAATCTACATTTTTGGGTAACAGACAATCCAACTGGGGGTGAACACTAACCTAATAATAATAATAATAATAATAATAATAATAATAATAATAATAATAATAGTAGTAGTAGTAGCAGTAACAACAACAACAACAACAACAATAATAATAATAGTAGTAGTAGTAACAACAACAACAAATAATAATAATAGTAATAATAACAACAAAAAAAGAAAAGAAATGTGAGCCCCCCAACCCCATCCCCCCCCCCCCCCCCCCCCCCCCCCCCCCCCCCTAAAGTGGCCACTTTGTGTTAGGAGGTGCCTACTGCACAGTATAGCCTGCGCATGTCAGAGATGTGTCTGTGTGTGCCATGACCATCTTCCTTTCTCTCACATATATACATCGTGTCCTCTGTGCCATGGCTAGGGACCCAACAGGCACAGAGACAGCGACCTCCTCACACAATGTTCCTGGGCCACGACATGCAACAGCACGACTGCTGCACTAGCCCACATGTAGAAGTGCAGAGTGGCTTTGTTCCCAGTCTATCTTTGCAGTGCGCAGTACATGCATTGGGAAATTTGGCTCCCAACCATAGGGCTTCCCATTCCAAAGTCAGTCAATTTCCCAACCATAGGGGTTCCCATTCCAAAGTCAGTCAATTCCCCAACCATAGGGGTTCCCATTCCACAGTCAGTCAATTCCCCAACCATAGGGGTTCCCATTCCACAGTCAGTCAATTCCCCAACCATAGGGGTTCCCATTCCAAAGTCAGTGAATTCCCCAACCATAGGGGTTCCCATTCCAAAGATAGCCAATTCCCTAGCATAGGGGTTCCCATTCCACAGTCAGTCAATTCCCCAACCATAGGGGTCCTATTCCAAAGTCAGTCAATTCCCCAACCATACCCCAACCATAGGGCTTCCCATTCCAAAGTCAGTCAATTCCCCAACCATAGGGGTTCCTATTCCAAAGTCAGTCAATTTCCCAACCATAGGGGTTCCCATTCCAAAGTCAGTCAATTCCCCAACCATAGGGGTTCCCATTCCAAAGATAGCCAATTCCCTAGCATAGGGGTTCCCATTCCACAGTCAGTCAATTCCCCAACCATAGGGGTTCCCATTCCAAAGTCATTGAATTCCCCAACCATAGGGGTTCCCATTCCAAAGATAGCCAATTCCCTAGCATAGGGGTTCCCATTCCACAGTCAGTCAATTCCCCAACCATAGGGGTTCCTATTCCAAAGTCAGTCAATTCCCCAACCATAGGGGTTCCCATTCCAAAGTCAGTAAATTCCCCAACCATAGGGGTTCCTATTCCAAAGTCAGTCAATTTCCCAACCATAGGGGTTCCCATTCCAAAGTCAGTCAATTTCCCAACCATAGGGGTTCCCATTCCAAAGTCAGTCAATTCCCCAACCATAGGGGTGCCTATACAAAGCCAGTCAACCCTTCCTGAGAGAAGTCAGTACTGCCACAGGACATGCCAAGATTCCTAGCATCCCTGAGACTATTCTGGGATGTTCCTAGTGAGAGTGACTAACAATACAACTGGATATTATATAGACAAGTATCCAGCGAGACTTGGGACTATCCCGGGACTATCCCGGGACATCGCTAGCCCTAGAGTACACCTAGCCCTAGAATACACCTAGCCCTAGAATACACCTAGCCATAGAATACACCTAGCCCTAGAATACACCTATCCTAGAATACACCTAGCCCTAGAATACACCTAGCCCTAGAATACACCTAGCCCTAGAATACACCTAGCCACCTAGCCCTAGAATAACCTAGCCATAGAATACCCCAGCCCTAGAATAACCTAACCCTAGAATACACCTAGCCCTAGAATAACCTAACCCTAGAATACACCTAGCCCTAGAATACCACAGCCCTAGAATAACCTAACCCTAGAATACACCTAGCCCTAGAATAACCTAACCCTAGAATACCCCCAGCCCTAGAATACCACAGCCCTAGAATAACCTAACCCTAGAATACACCTAGCCCTAGAATACATCTAGCCCTAGAATACACCTACAAGCTCTAGAATATCCCTAGCCCTAGAATACACCTACAGCCCTAGAATACACCTAGCCCTAGAATACATCTAGCTCTAGAATACACCTAGCCCTAGAATACACCTAGCCCTAGAATAACCTAGCCCTAGAATAACCTAGCCCTAGAGTACTAGCCCTAGAATACACCCAGTCGTAACCATGGTCCCAAGCCTATCCACAATGTACAGTACATATATATATATGTAATACCACAACACAAGTGCTGTTCCAGAATACTGAGCCAGTCATGCTCCCTAGGGACATCACCCTCGAGTGCTGTTCCAGAATACTGAGCCAGTCACACGCTCCCTAGGGACATCACCCTCGAGTGCTGTTCCAGAATACTGAGCCAGTCAGTCTAATCGAGGATTCAGTCGGCAAGACACATACAGACCTCTACGTATCACAGAGCTGGTGTGCACACTACACCTCTACGTAACACAGAGCAACCACATGCTTCTCAGGTTGCTATACAGGAAAGGAGCAAGCACTGGACTATGCCTGCACTTGGCCACTCTGCCGGCCGACTCCCTCCCCGTCTGGACACAGTCTAGCACATTCTCATGCACAAAAAAGATCAAGTGAAGTGATAATTAATACAGTACGTCTTCATCTCCTCCCACAGAGCTCAGCAGTTAATACATGTAGTTCTGCTTCATCATCATACGAGGTCAGAGAAATGGTTGCTAGAACTCTCCTGCCATTCACAGATTAGAGCTCTGTCAACCCTCCTCACCCCATGCCAAACCTTCTCCACCATATGTCGCCACAGGCTCCCGATGGAACTTCAATGGTGTAATGATGTTATGACAAGCTTTGCTAGACTATTACACCTGTGTTATGCCTGACACTAATGCATGCCAAGGAGACCATCAAATGTGACACTGCATCACTTATAGACTTCGCAAAAAGGGAAGTGGTAAGCAAGCACGATTTTGCTCTAGCAGCACGGAGACTCCAATGGCAGACATGGAAGGCAGAAACTATCTCCTTGCATCATGACAGTTCTAATCCCAGTGGTCCGTCTTCCTGACTTCTATGATACCAATATATACATGTATATACACACTGGTTATCCTCAACTGGAGCACGCCATCAATTAGTAATGTTGATTACTTCGAGTGAAATAGCACACACCTTCCATTCACACCCTATAATTGCACTTCAATGAGCGCGCTCATATAATGAGTGAAACCCAGCGTGCTGCTGCTAGGGCAACCCAAAGAGAGTTGAAAGAAAAGCAGCTAGATGATACTCGTGAAGATGGAGATGACAACATTCCCTGGAGTTGCTGGCTGTCAACAATACTCCATGGAGTTGCTGGCTGTCAACACCAGTCCATGGAGTTGCTGGCTGTCAACACCACTCCATGGAGTTGCTGGCTGTCAACACCACTCCATGGAGTTGCTGGCTGTCAACACCACTCCATGGAGTTGCTGGCTGTCAACACCACTCCATGGAGTTGCTGGCTGTCAACATCACTCCATGGAGTTGCTGGCTGTCAACATCACTCCATGGAGTTACTGGCTGTCAACACCACTCCATGGAGTTGTTGGCTGTCAAACCACCCCTCCCTCCCTCTCCCTGACTTGATTAGGAAGTCAGCTCCACAATCAAGAATTTGGAATGATGATAAGTTGGTCTAAACCTTCCAAGAGTGGTGTCTCAGCAACATCACAAACTTCTCTCTGTGTTCCGGTGACCTGTACACTGACCCCTCCTCCAGTGATGTTATGTCAACAGATATAGAGGGCCGGCACAATCCTATGACAGAACAAATTGTAACCACTCATTCAAGGACTTCTCCTAATTTCTTTGATTGATTGTCATGGTTACAGAGAGCTAATGATAGGACACACATGAATAGGACAATTCCCTTCATTGTTATTCATAGTTCCTGATGGGTTCTGACTGGACCCAAACGGTTCCGAGCAGTTCGAACTGGCTCCAACTAGTTCTGCCGACTGTTTTTCTAATGGGTTCTGATTGGTTGCACTGGCCTATTTGGAAGGTACTATATATCGCAGCATGAATGGGACGTGGCCTGCTTCATGCCAGTATAAAATAAATAGATATGCACAGTAAACATTGGTAGTGTGAGCCTGATGACCATTACCAGCTCATGTCTACACCTGATGGCCATTCCAGCTCATATACACACCTGACGACCATTACCAGCTGAATTCATACACCAACATCACCTGATGACCATTACCATATCCTCAAACAGGTAAGAGTTTCTGCTCTCTCTCTCTCTCACTAAGTTCGTTCATGCATACCTGAGGGCGCTGTCACCAAGGGCAACTCCATGGCTTCTTACAGGAAGAAGGGGAGATGTTTGGAGAGCCAGAATTGCACATGGTAATGATATAAGTAATACAACCATGTGCACATGTATATTTGCCTTGTCTGGGAGGGGGAGGGAGGGGGAGGGGGGTGGAACATCCCTCATTGCTCATACGTATTCAGAGCTGAAAAGGAAGATGACAAGACTAGAAGGTTGCCTTGGTAACGCCACCGAGCCTTTCGTGTTGACAAGGAAATGACCTAATAAAGTATTTGGCTTGAGGGTCTATTTCAGTAATCCTTGGACTATCCGGGAGGGGTTGGGTTGCTCGGAAGGTTATCATCTACCATTGAGTAAGCTTGTGCAAGTAAACGACCACATACCATGTACAGTGTTCCAACACCATGATGAGCCATGCAGATAGCAAGAATTCTACTCCAAGGCCTGTGCTGTCCACAGACATTTCTACGCCCATTGGAATGGGCAGCAAGCACGTTACCTTAGAGATTAACAGGCACTCCTCTCACTTGCGTGCACACACTTGAACGTACAAATTTCCGCAATGAAATTTCTTCTTGGAGACAGTGACAAATAACTCAATCAACCTCTGACCCCTACAATCGATAGACTAACAATGTGTACCAGAGACCTACTGTATATACATGTATGTGCATGTATTTACATGTATGTACATAGACACCAGCAACCTTTAGATGTAGACTTTCATGGCACAGGAATACGAAAGCTTTTCATGCATGTTCCTCTGCCCGCCCCCAACCCCCTTCTTTTTTGTTTGGGAGTTTGGGGGCAGGCAAAAAGTGTGGCCCCCCTAAGTTATTTCTTGGTCCCCCACTTTTACAGAGGCCACACCCTCTGATCTCATTAGGTGGAAGAACAGGAAATGAGTGATGCTCTCTTTGAAGAATGGGACAGAGATCAAGCTCTGGGTGACCACTTGCCCTAGTCCTATGAAGTGTCCACTTGCCCTGCCCATGAGGTGTCCACTTGCCCTAGCCCTCCCCATGAGGTGACCACTTGCCCTAGCCCTAGCCATGAGGTGACCACTTGCCCTAGCCCTAGCCATGAGGTGACCAATTGCCCTAGCCCTCGCCATGAGGTGACCACTTGCCCTAGCCCTAACCATGAAGTGTCCACTTGCCCTATACATGTACTGTAGCTCTACTTTCATTTGGTGTGTGTTTGTGTGAGGGGGGAGGGGTAAGGAAGGGGAGAATGCCCAACCCGGCTAGAATCTCGCTTCCCCCCTCCCCCCCTCCTCCTTGGAACTCGGATATATATACATGTACAGTAGAAGCCCTCCCCCCCCCCCCAAACTTGGTGTTCCACTTAAACCCAACGTACGTGCATCGCATGACCGTTGGCCAAAGAAACGTTAACGAAACGTACAGAGCGTTTGAACGTTCACTGCGTTTTTATTGCAAACACTCGCTACGTTCATATCGCACATTAAGCTCGAGGAGAGGCGCGTGAACAGAAGGAAAAAAGTGGGGCAAAGCTCGCACTACAGTTATATACTTGTTCTTTTGAGAGCGTCTTGCTGGAGTTATTTCATGAGTTTAAGGGTCTGTAAGCAGGTAAGTTTCCTCCTCTTACTGACTATTTCTGCTACTTGCTATAACATAACGGGTGTGACTGGAATCTGCTTGATCCCTACAAGTTGTTCAAGCCAGTACTCGAGTTTCAGTTTTAGTTGTTTGCTTTTGGTAGCTAGAACAAATGGAATACTGGATGCTACTTCTCTAGCTATTTTTGTACTAATGAAGCCATATATTTTTGGACTGGTCATCATATACAGTAGTGTCATTTGTATATTTTTGGTATTTTGGCCCATGGAGGCAGACTCGGTGTCTGTCCCTCAAGGCAAAGCTCTGGGGCACCTTGCTGGGGGATGTCTGCAGAGTGAAGGTGGAGACTTCCACACCCCAGAACATGCCTCAAGTCAATTCAACTCCGGATCAACAGGATGGGAATACAAGCCAAGATGAATTGCTGTTCATGTAATATTTGTGTTTGCCATAAGTCTTTCATTGACTTGTTTTTTTGTTGTGACTTCTGTAAGAACCATGTAAATTAATTAATTTTCCAATTTGTAGGATTTGCTCACATGACATTAAAAATACAAGGAAAAACAGTATATTGTCTTTGCAGTTGACCAATCTTCCTACGACAAGCGGCAGTGGGTTTCAAGCTGGGACTGCATTCGTCTGTCCATAGGACATTCTTGAACCTTCAGATGCCCACAAATTGTCTTGGCCACATCAACCTCTTGATGTAAAGATGGCATTGGGGATAATAATTTTATTCACATCAAGTCAACAAAAAATCTGTAAATGTTATTTCATTGCTAGGAGAATGATCACAACAGCCACACCATCAACAGGGTGGGCATTCAAGCTACAGCTTAAACTACAAACAAGCTTAGATTAGCAGAGCCACCCACCCATAGCAAGCAAGGAGCCTTTAAGTCAGTTTCCTGTCAGCTAAATTAAGTCATGGAGCTTTAAGCCAGTCTCCTATCAGCTAAATAGTTAGCATACAGCCTTTTAAGAATCCCAAGCAAACAAGACGAACACGATTTTTGTTGACTCTCTTGCCAAACTGCTAGTAGGAGCTACCCTCAGAGTGAGGTTCTACACCTAGAATGGTCCTGACTGACAATGGGTAGCCCTAGTTGTTGAGATGCTCGTGCAGGTGGTAGGCAGTCGTCAATTCGCATCTTCTCTATCACAATCTCTCGGATGGCTGCAGTTATATTTAAAGGTTTCCCGCTACCAAACCGCCAGGGCGTTTCTCGAGAGTGCCTTACGTAGTGGTCAACCCCCTGCCCCGTAGCCATAATACCCTCCATCTCCAAGGTCCTGACAATGGCTGGTTTCAACCTCTAAAGATATAAAATTCTCTGTTTCTTGTACGCCGAATCACAAACTGAAATGTCTGCCACGAGCAACTCCCGACGATCCATTCGGGCCTAATAAACATTTCCGTCTAAATATTTCGTGCGTCTAAACATTTTGTGCGTCTGAACATTTCATACCGTTCTTTTCAGCCGGTTGGAAAACGCACACGGTTAAACGCTGCACGCACGCTGGGTTTAAATGCAATGCCAAGTGTTTTTTTGGCTCGTACTGTACATGCTACTGGTCTACCCAACACCAGGCCCACTCTCCATCATTTTCATTCTTTTGTAGGTAGCCAATTTTAATAAATTCCATACTGGCCAACGACCGCATACATATACTTTATACTACATCACGTAATCTGTGGCTAATCTGATTGGTTAATAACTATAGGTTACATAGGCGTGTAACCTACACTTTTAACCGCATGTAGTTTAGCGCATGCGCAATGTAGTATAAGTAAGATAGCCTATACAAAAGAGTCGGTTATGCGCCAGTGTAACCTACTCGTTTGCTGTTACATTCCTCGGCTTCGCCTCGGGGTAACCGCAAACTCGGAGGTTACATAGGCGCATAACCGACTCTTTTGTATAGGCTATCCTATACGTACACGCATAGTTAATGAAACAAAACATGTCATGGGCAACCTAAACAGCTCTTCCTCTTCCCTTTCTGTTCCACATATCTACGCTTGTTTTGAGATCACTGTCTCATTGTTTCCAGACTCTCAATGTCAATGTTCGTGAGGTGTGAAAGACCGGAGTTACTTAAGGGGGGGCTTTAGGTCAAACCACAAAAAACATGCCACGAAGTAAAAACCGTCATAACTTTTAGGTTTCTAGGGCTACAAATATTTTTTTTTTTGTGTCAAAAGATAGCCCTTTCTATGTGCTTTCAAGTGATATGTATAATAATATATTTACAGGTGTTTTTCTATCTAGATACCTGCAGCCATCAGACCTCCTCAAAATCACCATTCACAGCTTCCCATCTTGGATATTGGATCAAATGACTTCAAATTTGTTGTTTGTTTAGATAATGCATTACTCTTTGTAAGCAATGATCAGAATTTTTTTAAAATATATTCCCACTGTTTGCTGGGTTCATATAGATGCCACGCCCACTAAGCAACATAACTTTTTATTATTATGAATTAAAAAAAAATTGATCATAGAACACAAAGAGCAAAGAAAGAGCTTCAAAATGATATACAAGGTTTGAGAAAATATATATTTTTAACCTAGTTATGCTGTGAATGGCGATTGGAAATCAGAATTTGACAAAAATCTGTTACAGCCTTCTAAAGGGGGACGAGGGTATTTTTTACTTTTTAAAATATTACTTGTGGTTACAACTTTAGAGCTCCGTAGATTCTGAAAGCTTCATGGTATGGACTTGATATATAGCTCAAAAGATAGGTCTCTCTGTGTGCTCTCTTTTGATACTAAAATATGTTTCATAGGTATAACTATAGGCAAGTTACTAGACCCTAAAGTGGAGGGACCTCAAAAACCTGCATCCCATTCAGAATAACTCCAGATTGCTAAGTGCCAAAAAATTGAAATTGGTACGAGTGGCTAGAGGAAGCCCTAGAGCATGCAATGACCTTTTTCATTAGGCGTTAAAAATTTATTACCTGGTCAAGCGCGTGGGTAGAAAATTGAGGGCGTTGCAATCAACGCCCTCAATTTTCCACTCGGTGCTTGACCAGGTAATAAATTTTTAACGCCTAATGAAAAAGGTCATTGCATGCTCTAGGGCTTCCTCTAGCCACTCGTACCAATTTCATTTTTTTGGCACTTAGCAATCTGGAGTTATTCTGGATGGGGACTTTGGGATGCAGGTTTTTGAGATCCCTCCACTTTAGGGTCTAGTAACTTGCTATAGTTATACCTATGAAACATATTTTAGTATCAAAAGAGAGCATACAGAGAGACCTATCTTTTGAGCTATATATCAAGTCCATACCATGAAGTTTGCAGAATCTACGGAGCTCTAAAGTTGTAACCCCAAGTTAAAATTAAAAATACCATCGAAACTCACCCTCCACGGACAGTCTTCTTTCCCAATTGAATGGAGGTGTATGTACAAAAGTCACTATAAGTCCAGAAAACGCCCTCAATTTTCCACTCGCGCGCTTGACCAGGTAATAAATTTTTAACGCCTAATGAAAAAGGTCATTGCATGCTCTAGGGCTTCCTCTAGCCACTCGTACCAATTTTATTTTTTTGGCACTTAGCAATCTGGAGTTATTCTGGATGGGGACTTTGGGATGCAGGTTTTTGAGATCCCTCCACTTTAGGGTCTAGTAACTTGCTATAGTTATACCTATGAAACATATTTTAGTATCAAAAGAGAGCACACAGAGAGACCTATCTTTTGAGCTATATATCAAGTCCATACCATGAAGTTTGCAGAATCTACGGAGCTCTAAAGTTGTAACCCCAAGTTAAAATTAAAAATACCATCGAAACTCACCCTCCCTCCACGGACAGTCTTCTTTCCCAATTGAATGGAGGTGTATGTACAAAAGTCACTATAAGTCCAGAAAACGCCCTCAATTTTCCACTCGCGCGCTTGACCAGGTAATAAATTTTTAACGCCTAATGAAAAAGGTCATTGCATGCTCTAGGGCTTCCTCTAGCCACTCGTACCAATTTCATTTTTTTGGCACTTAGCAATCTGGAGTTATTCTGGATGGGGACTTTGGGATGCAGGTTTTTGAGATCCCTCCACTTTAGGGTCTAGTAACTTGCCTATAGTTATACCTATGAAACATATTTTAGTATCAAAAGAGAGCACACAGAGAGACCTATCTTTTGAGCTATATATCAAGTCCATACCATGAAGTTTGCAGAATCTACGGAGCTCTAAAGTTGTAACCCCAAGTTAAAATTAAAAATACCATCGAAACTCACCCTCCACGGACAGTCTTCTTTCCCAATTGAATGGAGGTGTATGTACAAAAGTCACTATAAGTCCAGAATGGAGCATCCAAATCTTCTCAAATTTGGAATGCAGCATCTTACAGGTCCTGGCAACATATTTATGGGAAGAGAAAAAAAAACCAAAAACAAAACCAAAAAACATTTTTGGACCTAAAGGTCTAAACTGCTTCGTAGACGAGTTTTGATTAATTTCATCCGAGAGAAGCTTCTCTCTACAGAGGCAGTAGCAACAGGTATGGACAGACTGATGGCGACAAGTGTGTCAGGTTTTAGAACATGGTGTTCGACATATCATTTAAAACCAGCTCTTTCAACTGACACCTCATGTTGCCTTGAGGCTGCATGGCCATGAACTGGAGAAAAGTTTCCACTCTGTACTAATGTCAGGGGATCCATCGCTTCTTTAATGTTTCTTCAGCCTGTAATGTCTCTGCAGATCTCTCTCTGCCATCGTATGCAAGGAATGTGCTAAGAGACTGTTTGCTGCAAGAGGACAGGTCGTTAGAGTCTACACTTGGCACTTGTCTTGGATCAAAGACGCTCAGTGCTGACAAAACATCTCCAGAAGAAGAAAAACGGCTCGAAATATTATCTTTCAGATGACTGCTTTTACTACTTTTTCCTGGAACAATTTGATCTCTGCACTTTTTTCAGTTCCTCCTTCCAAGTCCTCACTTTCATCCCAAAACTCTAGCACTCAATTTGCTGCTGGTAGAAACTATATCATCCAACAAGTGGAGGGTTGCATTGACAAGACTAGATCTGGTGGACAAGTCCAAATGTTCTCTCTGGAGTGTTTTACTGAGTTTGGCTAAGTGCATAGTCAAGCAAGAACATGCTGCAATTATTGTCTGCTTACTAGGGACTCTGCTAAATCCCAATGCTTGGCTCATGTGTACTATCATGGATGTTATCTAGAGCAGCAACGATCGCAGAATAGCCGTCTTTATGCACTTCTCATGTGCCAAACAGCGAGTACCAGAAGGCTTCATAATCTTCAATTCTGGCATATCAAGTACACAATGGATTGCTTTAAGAGATTCTGTTCTCTTTCGGGTATAATGGAAAAAATTCCACAGAGCTATGCGTGCTGATGCTTTATTCCTGGATTGAGTGGCACTAACAGCTTCAACACAAGCCAACTGTAACAAGTGGCAGAGCATGAACAGAGCATGAGGTGTGGGGGCCTTGATGAGAGTCTGGACTCAAGTTTTCTTTCTACTTGCTCCATCAAATCCCATCCCGACGATTCTGCGCACCTGAAGATTCTTCTGTTTCAAACATTCAATTAGAGCCGAGTAGATACTCTCTGCATCAGCTTTCTGCGAGTGGAGGATCTCCAGGAAATGCTTCTCTGGAACACCACCTTGCTCTCGGCGACAGTAAAGAGACAACTCTTCCACACTTGAAATAGCTGAACACTCATCTGCCATGGTTACTGTAATAGGACGCTTTATGAAGATGCTTCAGCATGGACTCCTCCACCCATGTGCCTAGAGCCACAAAGACAACCACAGCTACAAGATGTCTATATATACAGCATTCCTCCCTCCATTATCCATGAAGTACTTAAGATTCTCACTTCCACAAGACACACCAATTTTTCGAACTTGATACAGTATGTGCTAAGTAGTTACCTGCAAGGGAGTGTGTGTAGCGAATGGGAGACCTTATGGCTGCTCTATTCTTCACTCTTTCTTGCCTTTCTGGAGGTGTTGCATGACTGCTCCCTCCCTCCCTAGAGCTCCCTCGGCTGGCAAAGCTGCTTGGTTAGCCGGGCATGGGGAGCACTATTTTCATGGGCTTTCATTTTCTCAACATCTTCTTTCCATTTGGAAAATGATTTGTTAACCACATGCCTCCTGTTTGCTGAAGCGACTTCCTAGATTTTCAGCAGACCTTGCAATCTGCAATCTCATAATCCTCATCGTATTCCAGCCAAATAAAGTCTTCCTCGTCTTAGAGTACTTCCCGTGACTTGGACGGCTCACATGTTTCTTTGCAGGTATAACTTTACCGGTGCAGTGCTTCCTCCTGAGTTGACTAGGTCATAAATCCAAATTCTCAGCCTCCAACGCATCTCCACTACTGCTAGTGCTGCTATGAGCTGGTGTGGCTGCAGATGATGGACTAGTGGCACTGAATCATCTCCACTACTGCTAGTGCTGCTATGAGCTGGTGTGGCTGCAGATGATGGACTAGTGGCACTGGAGTAAGAATGAAGATCCACTTGTCTTTGAGAGCAAACACTTTGGCAGAATAATACAACTAAACCTGTGAGGCCTTTATATAGTCAGCCAGTGCAAGTATGATGTAACTACACTGTACCCGAGTTAACTTTTAGAACTGGTCATCAAGACCAGGTCAAAAAATTGCACCTCTACCATATGCTAACAATGCAGAAAAAAGATGCATCCCAATGTTAATTCTGTCTTCATATCAGCACCAGCAAGTCTACAATTGAAAGGGAAAAATTCTGGGAAGGAGGGTATGCCCCCAGACTCTTAACTTGTTGATTATTAGCAAGCACACTAACATATCCCACCCCCCCCACCCCCCACCCCAAATTCTTTAAGACTTTTGCCTCCTCCCACTCAACTATTTTTCCAAATCAAGGCCTGCTAGCTGTGAGGTGACAGCTGGCCCTGGGCCTGCCCTGCTAGTCATGAGTGACCACTTGCCCTGCCTTAGCCATCCCAGCCTACCCTATCCATGAGGTGACAACTGGCCATGGTCCTGCCGGCCCTTACCATGAGGTGACCGCTGGCCCTGTGCCTACCCTAGCCTAGCCATGAGGTGACTGCTGCTGGTGGGTACCTATCCCGAAAAGCTAAGCTGCCAAGTACATTCAAGTCGAGCTTTGCTGAGAGCTGAGCTACGAGTGCACACTGGACAGCTAGCTACGTGTGGTGAGCACCTAGGCAGCTACATGTAGGCACTGCTCTGCAGGAATCCTAGCACTAACAACATCGAGTTCTTACACAAACACTTCCATGCATGCCAACTTCATTAGCCTGGAGAAATTTGGCACCACAAGACACAAGGAATAAAAGTTTAAGTGAAGCAAGAATAGATTCTTCTTGCTACCTCACACACAAACATACGTACACCTCCGTGGAGACACACACACACATCCACAAGAGACCCACTTACACACAAACACATGCACACACACCCTCCCTGGAGACACTCACACAAACACATGCACTCACACCCTCCCTGGAGACACTCACACAAACACATGCACACACACCCTCCCTGGAGACACTCACACAAACACATGCACACACATCCTCCCTGGAGACATACACACAAACACATGCACACACACCCTCCCTGGAGACACTCACACAAACACATGCACTCACACCCTCCCTGGAGACACTCACACAAACACATGCACACACACCCTCCCTGGAGACACTCACACAAACACATGCACACACACCCTCCCTGGAGACACTCACACAAACACATGCACACACACCCTCCCTGGAGACACTCACACAAACACATGCACACACACCCTCCCTGGAGACACTCACACAAACACATGCACACACACCCTCCCTGGAGACACTCACACAAACACATGCACACACACCCTCCCTGGAGACACTCACACAAACACATGCACACACACCCTCCCTGAAGACACTCACACAAACACATGCACACACACCCTCCCTGGAGACACTCACACAAACACATGTACACACACCCTCCCTGGAGACATACACACAAACACATGTACACACACCCTTCCTGGAGACACTCACACAAACACATGCACACACAGCCTCCCTGGAGACACCCACACAAACACATGTACACACACCCTCCCTGGAGACACTCCCACAAACACATGCACACACACCCTCCCTGGAGACACTCACACAAACACATGCACACACACCCTCCCTGAAGACACTCACACAAACACATGCACACACACCCTCCCTGGAGACACTCACACAAACACATGCACACACACCCTCCCTGGAGACACACACATATCCACACATACCCCTCCTTCGAGACAAACAGACCTTCTTCCTGCAGACTGAGCAGTTGCAGTTCTTCCGGCAGAATGGACAAAGCCAAGCCTTTGGGTCCATGGTAACCATAACAACACCATAACGGTTGATCAAGCATCTCTCACACCTGGTCAACATGGAAGGGAGAAACAGAAAGAGGGAGAGAGAGGAGCAAGGAAGAGGTGGAGAGAGATGAAGTAGGGCAAAGAAGAGACCAGATAGATGGGGGAAAAGTAGAAAAGGAAGGAAGAATGAGGCGGGAAGAATGAAAAGAACAGAATGAGAAAGTGTACTTTCAGTTAGAGGGAAGAGAGGATGGTCGCTAAAAAATAATAATGGCAAGAGAAATAAAAGGCTACCGATTGTTCCCGCCATTAGGAGACAACTCGTGGGATTATCTCCGCATCCCCCCCTCCCCCTTGGTCTTGAGAAAGGATGTTTTCCTAGACAGATTGTCTTGCTGAGTTTTGTTGTAGACATATCACCACTTAGAGCTGAGCTGCTTTTGTTTGCTTACGTCCAATGGAGCCTGATCTTATGAAAGCTGATAATATTTTAATTCTAGTGACTTGAACATCTTGTAAAGACTATTCCTGGGAAGAATAAGTTCTAGCTATAAATATAACATGTGTGTTTGTGTGAGTGTCTCCAGGGAGGGTGTGTGCATGTGTTTGTGTGTGTGTCTCCAGGGAGGGTGTGTGCATGTGTTTGTGTGTGTGTCTCCAGGGAGGGTGTGTGTGCATGTGTTTGTGTGAGTGTCTCCAGGGAGGGTGTGTGTGCATGTGTTTGTGTGAGTGTCTCCAGGGAGGGTGTGTGTGCATGTGTTTGTGTGAGTGTCTCCGGAGGGTGTGTGCATGTGTTTGTGTGAGTGTCTCCGGAGGGTGTGTGCATGTGTTTGTGTGATTGTCTCCAGGGAGGGTGTGTGTGCATGTGTTTGTGTGAGTGTCTCCAGGGAGGGTGTGTGTGCATGTGTTTGTGTGAGTGTCTCCAGGGAGGGTGTGTGTGCATGTGTTTGTGTGAGTGTCTCCAGGGAGGGTGTGTGTGCATGTGTTTGTGTGAGTGTCTCCAGGGAGGGTGTGTGTGCATGTGTTTGTGTGAGTGTCTCCAGGGAGGGTGTGTGTGCATGTGTTTGTGTCCCCCCACTCAATATATAACAGAGGTGTATAAAGGAGGAGGGGGGGTCCTCTTTTTCCAATATTTACTCCAAGTCCCCCCCCCCCCCCCCCCTGGCAAAAATCTGTAGACAGCCTATAATGATATTACTATCCCCGGATAAAACCCTGAATGATGTGTAGGTCCAAATGGCAGCAAATGTTGAGGACAATGTCAAATTCTTCATGTTACACACACCTTCCAAGCCCATAGTGGATTGGCAAGAGAACAGCAAGTGCCTGCCAGAGGAGCAGCTTCCAGGTGGCCGTAGCAACAAGGGTGTACAGTCAGGCCCCAATTAAGAGCAGGCCACAGCAACAAGGGTGTACAGTCAGGCCCCAATTAAGAGCAGGCCACAGCAACAAGGGTGTACAGTCAGGCCCCTAAGAGCAGGCCACAGCAACAAGGGTGTACAGTCAGGCCCCTAAGAGCAGGCCACAGCAACAAGGGTGTACAGTCAGGCCCCAGTCGGTGTGCCTGCCAGTCCTGTACGCACAGGTACAAAGCCCACACTGCGAAAGCTGGTTTGTTAAGCTCAATACTAAGTTCAATACCGGGCAGTAGCTTAACAAGAAATGCGCAGTCGTCCATTTCGTGTAGGTAAGACGGGTTCTAGGTCTGCAAGTATGCATTGCACAGGCTACAAGGGATAAGAGAGTAATTGAACCAAAATGCAGCCGAGAAGAGCTTGGCAAGTGTCACACGTGAATCTATAAATTTATCTAGATGGTAAAAATTGAAGAAACGCGGACTTTTGAACAAGAGACGTAGCCATGATCAGCGTTTAGCAAATGGAGGCTAGAACTAAAGTTCTGTAAAGTAGTTGCTTAGCGAAGAGTATGTGCGCAATAGAGACACCAGCTTAACAACCAAGCCTATATGGAAGTCACCATCTCAGTTCCAGCGGTTTTGGGAGCTACCAACCACCTCCATTGATGGCAAAGGTAACCTAACGACAAAAAGTCCATGGCTAAATATGAGGGTGGACTTTTTTTAAAGAACTTTCGCCAGGAGTGGGTTGTGCCAGAGTGTCTAGTATCCTACAGGAAGTGTGTAATAAACTACAGGAAGTGTCTAGTAAACTGCAGGAAGTACCTAGTATACTACAGGAAGTGCCTAGTATACTGCAGGAAGTGTCTAGTATACTGTGGGAAGTGTCTAGTATACTACCTCAAGTGCTTCAGTTGCCTATTGCTTTTGAGATAGGCCACCACGGAGCATGCTGGTGAGAATGCAGCTCTCTGTTGGCTCAGAGATGGAAGCTCGTGGTGACCAAGCAACAACTGAAAGTAATAATAAACTTTGCTGTAAGTCTAGGGAGGAGCCCAGAGCAGGAAGCACTCACCCACAACATGTTGACATCCAATTGGCAAGGTCAGAATGAGGTCACTTCATTCCTAGCAACTACTTTTAGTAGAACTTCCAAGTTATAAACCCCCACCGGGGAAATGAGTTTTCATAACTCGGAAACTATTACATCATGAACGATGATGTCATGCATATTTAGACACATTTTAACAGTGCACGAGTATAAATATTTGTACATACCTCCTCTTCCGCAGGTATTTCACATTGTTTCAGTGTTACAAGACTCCTCCAGCGCTCCACATACCCAAACCCAATGCCATATGCATCACGTATGTTCATCCTGTACCCACTAATATTTCACTCTATAACTAAGATTTAAAGATGTTATTTGTTTTAAGAAATCGTGTCGCTTCTTCACTGCTCAAGAGTGCAGTTCACGTAAGTGCCAAGGTCATCATCGGCATAGCAACATGCAAACTTCATGGCCTTCTCTCTGGTTTCTTAATGTCTGTCGCCGTTTATTGCCAATTCCAAATCCCCCCCACTTTGGCTGACTAAGTACACATACTGCCTTGGTCCACTTGCTTCAAACTTTTCAGCTTCTCTTCGATGGAAGGTGTACATACTGCCTTGGTCCACTTGCTTCAAACTCTTCAGCTTCTCTTCGATGGAAGGTGTACATATTGCCTTGGTGCACTTGCTTCAAACTCTTCAGCTTCTCTTTGATGGAACTTGGAAGGTGTACATACTGCCTTGGTCCACTTGCTTCAAACTTTTCAGCTTCTCTTCGATGGAAAGCATACATACTGCCTTGGTCCACTTGCTTCAAACTTTTCAGCTTCTCTTCGATGGAAGGTGTACATACTGCCTTGGTCCACTTGCTTCAAACTCTTCAGCTTCTCTTCGATGGAAGGTGTACATATTGCCTTGGTGCACTTGCTTCAAACTCTTCAGCTTCTCTTCGATGGAAGGTGTACATACTGCCTTGGTCCACTTGCTTCAAACTCTTCAGCTTCTCTTCGATGGAAGGTGTACATATTGCCTTGGTGCACTTGCTTCAAACTCTTCAGCTTCTCTTCGATGGAAGGTGTACATACTGCCTTGGTCCACTTGCTTCAAACTCTTCAGCTTCTCTTCGATGGAAGGTGTACATACTGCCTTGGTCCACTTGCTTCAAACTTTTCAGCTTCTCTTCGATGGAAGGCATACATAATGCCTTGGTCCATTTGCTTCAAACTCTTCAGCTTCTCTTTGATGGAACTTGGAAGGTGTACATACTGCCTTGGTCCACTTGCTTCAAACTTTTCAGCTTCTCTTCGATGGAAAGCATACATACTGCCTTGGTCCACTTGCTTCAAACTCTTCAGCTTCTCTTCAATGGAAGGCGTACATACAGCCTTGGTCAACTTCCTTCAAAATCGTCAGCTACTCTTCGATGGAATGTGTAATTCTCTTATGCTTGGCTGAAGAGCGTGAGGCATCATTAAAAAAATTGCGTGCGAAGGAGAGGGAGCAAATGCAGCAGCTTCATGGGTGTGTGCATGCATGGGTGTGTGCATGCATGGGGGTGCGCATGCATGGAGTTGCGCATGCATGGGTGTGTGCATGCATGGGGGTGCGCATGCATGGAGTTGCGCATGCATGGGTGTGCGCATGCATGGAGGTGCGCATGCATGGGAGTGTGCATGGGAGTGTGCATGCATAATAAATATTAGGAAGGAGTGATGATAGTTTACCTGGTGGATGTTCACTCGCAGTTCGGAGGACAGGAGTGTTCATAATTCTGGGGTTTGTAACTGTGAGGTTCTACTGTTCATTTATTCACTAGGTGAGTGTAAGCAGTGATAATACTTACATACGTAGGTATGCACATAGACCTCCCACATCTCTGGCTCCTATATAAGTTCTGGGCACTCCCCCAACCAGAGTTGGCAGCCTACAATATCAGTAAGGGACACCGCAGCTACATAGAATATCTGAACTAATTAAAGGGGGCCAAAATTGCCTTATCAGCACTTTGCATGCCACAATCAATCAGTCCCCTAAAGCAACTGTGTGCCTATTAGTAACCTAGCAAGACTCTCTCTGGAATTATGTCAACCAACACAAAAAGGACAGCTAAGAGGGTAGCTAAGATTTTAAGCTGTGGCAGAGGAACACCTTTGAGAGCTAGGTGGAAGGTGGGTGTGTGGTCCCAGGCTGGCTGTCCCACCCCCACCCACCCCAACAAGGGAAGTTCCACTGGACTTGGCTTTTCTCTAAGTATGGTTGATAGGACCATGTTTCCATTGAAACTACAGTAACTTAGATCACATACACTGGAGCTCACATTGGAAGGAAAGGGAGGGGGGGGGGGGGGGGGGAAATATGGATACCCCTTCACCCACTCAAAGAAATCCTCCCCCTGGCTATATCACCAGTACCACCTAGATTTAACGTGTGTTTGTGTGTGTCAGATATCAGACTGAGAAAGAAAGTAGTCAAGCTATATATGGAAATCAAGAAGTCCAGTTGTCACAAAACTGTAGTCCCAACAGAACTGCATTCCCAACAGAACTCTAGTCCCTACAGAACCCCAATCCTTATAGAACTATGGTTCCAACAGAACTTCAGTCCCCATAGAACTCTAGTTACAAAACCAGAACTCTAGTCCCTAGAGAACCCTAGTCCTTATAGAACTAAGCTCCCACAGAACACTAGTTGTTAAGGAATTAAAGTCCCAACAGAACTTCCAGGTCTTACAGAACTCAGGTCCCCACTGAGCTCCAGTTACTTTAGAACTAAAACAACAGTCTCTATAGAACTCTAGTCTCAACAGAACTGTAGTCCCTCCACTCCCTACAGAACTCTAGTCTCAACATAACTCGATCCCTACAGAACCACAGTCCTTATAGAACTCAACTCTGTGCAGAACACCAACCAGTTGTTACCAAACTGAAGTCCCAACAGAACTCAACTCCTTACAGAACTGCAGGTCCTAGAATGGACAGCATTTCAGTCCCTACCTACAAAAGTCCAGCCATGTTTGTGTATTCAGTCAATGTTAACCAGAGGCACAGTGTGTATGGATCTATAATGTAACATTACACAGCAACACATACACACAAATGTTCTCAACAAGATTGCAAGCTGAATGAACCACCTAGTGTAGACACCCTGACAACAAGGTGTATTTCAGAGTGGCCTATACATGTGGTGTGGACAGAGTGCAGCTGCTACTGGTTGAAGGGGAACTTGTAGCCAAAATGTTGATGGGATGGGATGAGGGGGTCGAGAATTGATATTCCCTTTGTGCTGGTATTGTTTGTTTCAGGGGGGGGGGGGGGGGGGGGGGGGGGAAGGGGTTCAAGAGGTGTAGCAATGAGATATTCTAAATGAAAAAAAGAAGAAAATGGCCTTCTAGTACGTGGCCTTCTAGTACGTAGACACAAGTGAAGTGTATTAGATATTCTCACTGAAGTCACAGTTGATATAATACAACGACTTCCTAGATAATCAACTTGAAGTCGATGTTTTGGCTGGATGCCCTGGCCAGATGCACTGGCCTTCATCAGGAGTGAAGCTCACATGACAATGATATACAGCTGGCTGTCCACAACGTGATGGGAACCACACCCAGTGACACGTGTGCGAACGTGGCATATGTTAGGTTCACACGAGCATTAGCATCCTGATCAAGGCTAGGGCATCTTGCCGAAATGTCGAGCGAATTAACTTTAAGTTGATTATCGAGAAAGTCATTGTATGTTTATGTGTATTATGCTAAAAGTTTTTGACTGATCAATGCTTACCGGGGCCAAGCCTAGGGGGGCAGGGGCAGGGCCAGGACTAGGGGCAAGGCCAGGGGCAAGGGGCAAGGCCAGGGCTAGGGGCAAAGCCAGGGCTAGGGGCAAGGCCAGGGCTAGGGGCAAGGCTAGGGCTAGGGGCAAGGCCAGGGCTAGGGGCAGGGCTAGGGGCAAGGCCAGGGCTAGGGGCAAGGCCAGGGCTAGGGGCAAGGCCAGGGCTAGGGGCAAGGCCAGGGCTAGGGGCAAGGCCAGGGCTAGGGGCAAGGCCAGGGCTAGGGGCAAGGCTAGGGCTAGGGGCAAGGCAGGGCCAGGGGTAAGGCCAGGGCTAGGCAGGGCCTAGGGTCAGGCCAGGCAAGGGCAAGCGATCAATAGTGCAGAGGCATCAAAATGTACATTTCCTACAATATGTATGTATGTATGTAAGTTACAACGACCTTCTCAATAATCAATTTGAATTTTTACTCTCTCAACATTTCGACTGGATGCTCTAGGAATAAGACATCTGGTCGAAATGTCAAGAGCGAGAAATTCAAGTTGATCATTGAGGAGGCCATCGTAATTTCGTTGTCAAACTGAGAGTTCACTGAGAATATATATATATATACACATGTATGAATATATGTGTGTACTGTATGTTAATTTATGTATGTGTGTGTGTATACATAGTCGCATGAATATGTGTATTAACTTAAAGGGATAAAAGTTGCAACCCTCTGCTGCCATGCTATTCACAACTGCTATCTATTAGGACAGAACAAGAGTTAAGATAAAATAAACTTTTGTGGCCGTTCAAGCAATTCAACGAGTATGGCAGTGAAGTTAGCTAGTAAATCTTAAGAGTTCCGAGTTTTGTCTCGCTAGCTAGGACCCATTCTTGGAAGGGGTGAGAAAAAAAAGAGTATGGCCAGGTCTAATGCAAGACAAAGGGACATGCTTATTGCAGTGCCCAGTGCATCCAGAAGACGAGGACTGAGATTGTGTGGATGGGCCAGCATCATAGAGGGCAAAAGTTGCATTCCTATTGGGCAAGATTATCGTGGCATGTTGTTGCACACCCACGAAAAAAGCAGGCCTATATCTGATCCCAGATCAACGAGTACATACGAACTTGAAGACGCCGAGTAGCCGCGAACAAACTTTTCTTTCTCTATACCCATATGTGCATGTGTGAGAGACTACCATGACCACCAGCTAGAACTGCACTGAAAAGGAGAATAATCTCCTCAAAATCCCCAGCCCCAGTTGGTCATGTTGCCCAATAGAAACTTCTGGGCACCAATTTGAGCATTAGAACCAACTCTACATTCCTGCACCATGCTTATGTGTGTTTGTATTTAACGTGTGTGGTGTGGTATGTGTGAGTGTGTGTGTGTGGAGAGATATACTCTGAAAATAACCATTCAAACTTTGCATGCGTCACACTAAAATTACACCCGGCTCACCAGATACAAAGCCAACTATATCTCTAATTGATGGGGCTGAAATTTCTCACCAGAATCTGGTGCATCTGCTACACTTAAGCCTTTCCTTGCCAGATTTAATTTCGAAAGGTCCCTTGTTGCTGTAGATGGACTGACGGCACTGGTGACAAGTCTGGCATTGACCTTTGGACCCACACCCCACACTGCTAGAGGCACTGCTTTGAGAAGGCTCCACTTCTTGCTTGACAATCTTAGGTTTCTTTACGCGTTCTTTACTGTCAGAAGAATAACTCGCAAATTTTATCTTGATCTTTGGAATAGCTGGATACCCACCGGAGTTGCCAGCTGTATTAGTAGACTTCACTTCGCTTATGAAAGCTGCCATCTTTTGCACGTTCATCAGTCAAGAAACCCCAATTTCCCCCGACTTTTTTTATGCGGGGGCAGCTACGGGGTGCCGGTGAAAGGTATCCCTCCCCCTTCCCCTTTCAAGTTACCTCCTGGTAATCTGAAATTGATTCATATTTCCACCCTAGCCTTTAGTTCTAGCCCTAGCTCTAGCCCTAGTCTAGCCCTAACCCTAAACCCCTCCATGAAATCGGGGTTAACTTTAATTAATCACCTCCCGAACGCGATTTCGGGGGGGGGGGGGGGGGGGGGGAGGGGGTTGGGTGAAGCGGAAATTCCTAACACCGGGGTGTCGCTGTTAAAGTTCACGCGCGAAATCATTGTAGGTGTGATGTGGACAGGAGAGATATACAGCAAGCTGCATGATTTCCAATACGACAAAACTTTAATTCTTAGCATTGTTGCAGCCTAGATCACATTGCTCTAGGCATTCTCGTACTCTTAAGTTAGTGAGGCTCAGCCACTCTAAGGTTGGGTGGGCGGTCAGCCACTGGATGGGTCAAAAGGCGAAAAATAATTTTTTAAATGTTGCCATTAGAAGTTCATGATTTTTGTCTATTCATCTACCATGGTTTGAGTCACAATTGAGTTATGAAATTACAAATTACAAATCAAATCTACCAAATATTACATGCCTGTGTTCATTGGCATCAATGAATTGATTACCAATATCTAAAAGGTTGATTTTTTCCAGTCTATCCTGATGCACATACAAAAGTAATACATTATTAAGATGAAGTTGAGTCATTGTAGATCTGAGATAGGTTTTGTGATGCCTAAGGGCACTAAATGACCTCTCACTTGTTGCATTCGTTACTAAGGCGATGACTTCCGAAAATAGATGGTTAGCGGGTTCAGATAGTCCTTTAAGGTATGAAACTATACTTGATAGTGAAATGTCTTCATCCAACTGATTGTACAGTGTCACAAGCTGCACCTCAAGGACATCATAATGAATATCGTCATGATAATGGCTCCTCACAGCTTCCACTTCTTGTTCAGAAGGACCATCTCAAAGGGAAAACGTCATTGGAGCCACTCCCCCCCCCCCCCCCCCCCACCCACTCACTCAACATATATAGACTCCCCCATGCTTATCTATTTGGAGGCAGAGAATCAGCTCCGTCATAAGGGTGATAGCCTACCAACAGTTTAGAAGTGACGGTTAAGCCATACAGGAAATTAAGAAAAAAGTCTCTACATGCATTTCCACATGCATACATATATACATATGCCCATCTACTACATAGATAATATGCATACACATACATGCACCCATATACATATATACATAAATACACAAATATGCATACAAATACATACACCCATATACATACATAAACATTTAATATATTATATACATGTATACAAATATGCATACACATAGATACACACATATACATACGTATATATATATATATATATATATATATACAAATATGCATTCACATACATACACCCATATATGCACACACTTATATACATTATTTTATGCATACACATGCTACATAAATATATACATACGTACACACATCACAGATAAGAACATGTGTGACAATACAAACTCCCTGTGCTCCCCACTGAGGACTCTGACTCATATAATATATAGATAAAGTATCTGTGCTGTGTGGTATATTTCAACAAGGTGATTGTTCGCATAGCCTCATGGAGAGAGCAATTGTCATCTGCAGAACCAAGGATATGAATATATTCACATTTTGCTTATTAAGTTGTCAAGGGTATATTCCCATGCAGGGCTTGATAAACAACTTCTGGTGTGCAAGGGTGTAATGTATTTTGCAATATAACATACTTTATGTATGTTTGTATGTATGTATGTATGTATGTATGTATGTATGCATGTATGTGTGTGTGTGTGTGTGTGTGTAAGTAGTTCAAGTTACCTGTTTGGTAATTGTCCACACTTGTATTGTACAGCAGATGCTTTTATTATCCAGGAAGGTGCTCAAGCTAATCAATTTGTTATCATACCAAGTCACTGTCTTAGTTGAACAAATTGGGAGCGATGGAGTCATTGATTCTGTTGTGCAACCAAGGAAAAAATCTAAGAGTGGTCCACGGTATTTTCGCCAAGGCCATTAAGGTGTACAGACCATTCCACTTTGACTTGAATCTGTCAAGTATGGTATTAGTAATTCTCCTAGTTCTTGTTCTGAAGCAGGGTTTTTCATGACTTTAGTAGGATGTGATGTTACATAAGAGCATGAAGTGAGTCAGTCAGATCAATGATGATAGGGTACATAGTATGCCTTACTAGCCTAAACATAACAAGTATTATCCAAATATCACATTTGGTAAGTACGTACTACATAAGTTGTCAACCCAGTTGATTTGCGACATGATCTGGGTTAGAAATGGGATTGAATGTGCCTATTGTCATTGCTAAGATTGCAACTACCTTAAATTTTCAAATAACGATGAAAAAGCCTAAATCCTTTAAAAAGCTTAAGTAAGAATTAGAAGATGCCACACAATGCTGTAGAATGCATTTAGCCATGTGCACACCCATACAAAATCTCATTTTGTGGTGGCACAATTTTCACAGCTGTTATGTTACCAAGTTATGGCACAAAAGTGTTTAATGGTAATAATTTCTACCTTACAGTTTATAGGTTATTGTTTAGCTGCTTGGGGCTATGATGAGAACGAAGGTCTGTATCTTAATGATTGTCCCTGCCTGGTTAGTTGTCTGCAAAAGTATTAGGGCCAGACATCTCAAGATATTCAAAATGAGCTGAATAAAAAAAACTTGGCCAGTTAAAAAAAAAGAAGGTATATATAAAGTTCAGAATAACAAATAGTGTGCAATATAGTTGAAGAAGCCACCAATGTATGCTTTAAAGAACAAGTATCAATTTGCATAATGTGTTTTCTTTGAAGTAAATTCTAAACCTTATGGTATTTTACACGACTTTGAGGTTGATTATGCTTAGCGAGAATTTTTTTGCATCACTGATGAACTTAGTTGTAGTTTTCGATAAAACGTGCCTGCTGCTGATGCTAAGCATGCATAAAATACAACAAGTATTGAACCAATGAGGCACGGCATGCGAGTCCTTTTGGACGGAAGTTACAGCAAGTGCTGCTGAACTGGATCCACCAGAATCATGTTACAATGATCCTGCTGACCTCCAAATACTTTAGATGAGGTTCTGCACTATTAAAATTTTGTTCTCCGAAGCATTACTTTTAGAGAATATATTTTCAGATCACTTATAGCATTAATGGTGAACTATATATTATATAAGTGATTCACTCAAGAGAACTATAGCTATACCTCTTGCATCTGGAAACAGAAGAGCTACTTATATCTGCAGCTGGAAAGGCAGAAATGCTAATGACAATAATTATAGCAAAGGCTGTGACAATTTACTTAAGGCTGGTGAACCAGCTTCGTATTCTCTCAGATGTAGCCAACCCAGCTGTCAGATATTCGAACTTCTTTGCCATTTTTCAAACTTTTTCTCTGAGGCACAAAGACTACTGTACTCAACGTCACACCAGCCATTACTCTTAGTGCTGAAAGATCACTCAACATTGAGTGAAAACTCACCAATGAAACTCAATGACTCCAAAAAGGCTCAATCATGTGATTATCTTGCAGTGGCTGAAGGTTTTACTTTCTATGATAAAAAGGTGCAAGAATGTTGGAACATTTATTGCTGAATGAATATTAAAAATTTATAGTGATATAACTTTTGCCATTGTTTATTATTGTTACTTATTGTGTTGTTAAATAAAATTCTAGAATAGTGTGTTTGTACTTACCGAAAAGAGCTTTGTATTTTCACCTCCTCCACCCTCCCACCCCCACCCCTACCCCACCATTTTTTTACTATATTGACCAACCCCAGTACCTAATCCCCCGCCAGCTTTTAGATTGTGTAATAATTTTCTCCCCATCTCAGTGGGCAAAGAGGAACTAGTTTTTTAAGAGACTAAAAAAATCAACCAACAAGTGTTAACTTTCTCCGTTAATCAACTTGAAATTTGTTTTCGCTAGATGCTTGTAATGACCCCATTGAGCCAGCAAAGCAAACTGACAGATGCACAGACACACACATGGGCTTGATGTGAGGGAGAGGAAGGATGTAGTCATGCAAGTATGCTAGGAAATGGAAAGGGATGTGAAACTGCGGGACTAGGTTGATGGAGTGGAAAAATCTGTCACCTCAAAGTTCAATGAAACCTAAGTCATTGCACACATGATAGTTTGGTTAGATACCTTTGGTTATTATTTTTTTGTTATTTATTAATCATTAATCATTCATTCATCATTATGTTTGCTTGTTTTCTTACTTAATAATTCATTTACTTACATACTTACTTACTTTATCTACATACCTCCTACACTTAGGAACTTACTTATTTACTTACCTATTTATCTACCTACCTACCTAAACTCACTTGCTCGCTCATCATTTATTATATATTTTATTTTATATTTACTTATTTTTTGGAGAAAAACACACAATATTTTTGCAGCACTACTTATAATAATAAAAAATTACTTACAATATAAAAAATAAAATAAAACAACAATAATACAATTAACAAATGAAATCATCATAACTTTATAGAGTCCGTGTTCTCCATTGTGCCCATGACCAAGGCTGAATTTACCCTCTCAATTGTGATGGGAACTCTTTGCAGGAGGTGGTGAAGGGAACTCTCCTCTCCAGTTACTTGGTAGAGACTGTGGTGGACTGGTTTGTGCATTTATTAGCATGTGCTTAGCTCTGGAATCTTCTGTTTGTGCTGACTGTAAATATAAAATAGATTACTTTCTTTTAATGATTAAGTCTGTGCATGTTGTATCATGCTGAAATAATAATTTTAATCTTCAAGTCGAACTTTCGCAGCGGTGGGATAGAGTTTGCTGAAGCTTATCAGCAACTCATGCGCAGAGAATATTTCAACCAGATACATAAGGCTACCTTGGATAACCATACGATCGGGAACACTGTTAAGCTGAGGGAACAATGACATAAGATGACTCCAATATTACCGAGCTGGTGCAACTACTAACGGATGAACGTGCAATGAAAAGACAACTTGAAGCAGAGAGTAGGTGATGTGAAGGAGCAGACTCGACATGAGCTGCAAATGGAGAAGCAGCTCAATCTGATGAAGAAGTTGACCAGGGATGCAATCAGCAAGGATGATGACCGAATGATGGCATGGATGACATGAAGCAAAAAGCCTGTAATGACAAAAACACTCATGAGAGAACCTTCCCAGCAGGGGAACATGTACTTATTTTGTTCAACATCTACCTCAAAGTTTCTAGCACAGTGACAAGGCCCTTATGAGATCATCAATCATGTGGGGAAGGTAAACTACATTGTATAGCTTCATGATTGGATGAGGAAGGACATCAATATTTCTACGAAAATGGCACTCACCCATAAGTACCAATTACTTTATACAGGAAGCCAGAGATGAATGGAATGGCCCAGATGATGAGACAAAGCATATAGGCATTCAATTGAAGGAGTCCCAATTGACTAAGCTGTACAAACTTCTCAGATAGTTCGGAGAAGTCAAAGCGAAACCAGGCCAACCATCATTAGTGGTGCATCAGATTAAAATACGTTTATCTCCATACTGGTTGCCATGGGCATACGAACTAAGGGCAATGTTGGCAAACATAACAATTGGACAGCACCAATGGTACCCAATAAAATAAGGATGGCACCCTAAACATTTGTGCGGACTACTAACACCTCAAGGGTTATTGATAAGTAGTTATCTGTCGTGAAAAATGATCATGAAAATACTGCATTTATGACTCCATTTGGACTTTACCAGTTCAGAATGATGATTCAAAGTTGTATTGGCAACATTTCAGGGATGGTGGACAAACTTTTAAGGTAAGAATGGGTTTGGTAGTGCCAATATTGATGACATCGTTATTTTTAGTCGAACCTGGGAAGAACATCAAGTACATTTACGTCAAGTGCTAGAGAAACTTGAAAATGCTAGTCTTACAGCCAAACCACATAAATGCCAGTTTTATGGAGGTGTGTTTACCTCAGGCTTAAAATTGGGAATGGAAAAGTGGGTCCCAAGGTTCCAAGGTCTTGGGCATTCAGGAATTCCGAGTTCCACAGACCAAGAAAAGAGTTAGGTCACTCTTAGGACTGACGGGCTACCGTAAATTCATACCAGATTATTCAACAGTGGCAACACCACTCACATATTAGACTCAAAAGTGTCAACCATTGAAGATAGAGTGATGATTGCTATAGGATTTTTAAGAAGCTAAAAACCATGACCTTTTTAACCCCAGTTCTCCATATCAAGATGTTTATACTCCAAACAGATGCACCAGAAAGAGTTGTTTAAGCCATTCTGAGTCAGCTATATGACAAGGAAATAGACCACCCCATAGCAAGAGAAGGGGGAAGGAATATGAGTGTAGTTGTTTGTGTTATGTATGTGTGCATATATTGGCATGTGATTAGTTCTAGAATCTTCTGTTTGTGCTGACTAGACATTACTTTCTTTTTGATGATTGAGCCTGCTCATGTTGTATATTACTGAAACAATAATTCAAGTCGAACTTCCACATTTGGTGGCAGCAATGGGATAGATTTTGCTGAAGCCTCCAGTAGAGAATATTTCAACTGGCTACACAAGGCTACCTTGGATAACCACACCATCGGGGGTACAGTGCAAGCAGAGTGGAACAATGACACAAGGGGGCTCCAATATTGCCAAGCTGGTGCAACAGAGGAAAGGAGAGAGAACTTAAAGCAGGGAGGAAGCAATGCAAAGAGGAGACTCGACTCAAGCTGCAAATGGTGAAGCAGCTCAAGCTGATGAAGTAGTTGACCGAAGATCACAGAGGGAGAGGACATGAAGCGTTTTTGAACAGTTTCGAGAGAGTAATGCAAATAGGCCATGTCAGAGAGGAGAGTTGGGTCTCAAGTTGGCAGCACAGTTTACTGGGGGTAAGTTCAACAAACATTTGCAGCATTGATTCCAGAGAGAGCTGTTTACCAGGGGTAAGCTCAACAAGCATTTGCAGCACTGATTACAGAAGGAGCTGGAGAGTAGAATGAGGTGAAAGCTGCCATGCTGAAATGATATGACATCAGTGAGCAGAAATATGCCAAAGATTCATGACAGCCAGTAGGTATTGGAGAAAAAGTGGTAGTGGAACAGCTCCTAAACTCCATGTTATCTGACCTATGAATTTGGCTCAGTGAGAAGAAGCCTGTTAAAAGTGGGGAAGCTGGAGGAGTAACTGGCTGCACGAGCTAGCGAGAATGGTGCTGCTTATGCAGAAAAAAGAACTATTCTTATAGGGAAGCTAACATGTATACAGCGATTTTACTCTGTAAGCCACAGGTATGAATATGCTTTTCTACTGAAATCTGAAAATAGTTATCTAACATAAATGTAGTTAGATTTTAGATTGTGGTAAAATGAATACATAATCATTTGACAGAGAATCCTTGCCAAAATAAGAAACAGGCCTCTGTGCATAGTGTGCTGACACATTAGTTTGCCTTGAATGCTCAGTTTGGCTTTATCTTAATTATAAATCATGATGACAAACCCTGGCTGAAGATTGTGCGTGTGTGTATGTGTGTGTGTGTGTGTGAAAAATCATATTTCCTTGTATTACCAATCTATCTTTAATAGTATAACACTTGAGAGGAGTGGGGAGGGGGGGGAGGTGCCCAAAGCCCAAGGACATGGGACCTTTGCTGCCAAATTAAGTATTTCCTCTTCTCCAACCATTTGAGCACATTTCCCATTAAAATTCTGTCGACCCTATCCAGCACCTCTTCCTTCACCCCTGCTACTGATCTACCAAACATTAGGCCCACTCTCTCTCATCTTCATTTTTCCATACCATCCTCATCAGACCCTTCAATACCCTCAACCATATTCATTAATCTTCCTCGATCACCAGCAAACTCTCCACAACCAACCATCATTGACTTACTCTTTTCACTATTAAATCTAAATCTCTACTTCATTGAAAGCTTTCCTATCACATCCAACACCGATTGTAACTCTCCCTGACCTATCTCTAACAGTACAATATCATCTGCATACAACAACCCACCATCCTATGTTTCTTCCATTTCAATCCCCTAACCCTTTTTCCTCCAAATCCAAATTCATGACATATACATTATAGAGAACAGGTTACAAAGGACAATTCTCTCTCAGTCTCGCCTCGTCTTCTAACCACCTGGATCCATCTCAACCTAACAACGCACTTGACTGAACTCCATATTACAAGCAACTGCACACATTGGCATATTCTTCTTGAAGACCGTACCCTCTCATCTTTACCCATAATCCATCATATGCCTTGCTTACATCCAGAAATGCCAGAAATTTCTGTTGCCACTGTGACCTCATTACATAACACACACACCACCAATACTAGGAACTGGCCAGCACATCCTTTCCCTGGCTTAAATTCACCCTGATCCTCTGTTAGTCTCTGAAAACTTACTGAGCCTACCTGCCAACACTCATGCCATTCCCTTTGCCACACAACTCCCCAGAACTATCCACCAGCTACCTTCTCATTCCCAGCTTTATAGAGTGGCACAAGATAACTCCATTTCCAGTCATTTGGCCAGTGTCAGACTACATCATCAAATTAAATAGCGAATATAATACTTCCACCATCCTATTTCCACCATACTTCAACATCTCATTAATTATGCCATCAGGACCAGGAGCCTTGCCCCTCTTCAACCCCTTCACAATATTGTATCATATCTCCTTGAATCCAACCCACTGCACTTCTTTAGCTTTACACTCAAGATTGTCAATTGGGATATCCCTCTTGATCTGGACACACTCCATAATCCTTACAACCCCATTTTCTTCTATCAACCTCTCAATCTTATTCTTTCCATTCAGTGATTAATTTGGAAATATTTGTCAGGTGTATACGAGTTGATTTTTTGTGCATATGCATACTAAAAGATAGCTAGTTGCACGGATATTTTTTCAGCAGGAGCTAGCTATCTAGAGAGAGAGAAGTGATTCTGAAACAGCAGAAAAAAGAACACTGCGACAGGAAGAACGAGTGATAGAAAAGGGTGTCGGAGAAGCAGAGCAGCCTTTGATGGAGTTGCTTACTTGTGCTCAGGTACTGCTTATACACTCCATGTTTATATGGCTTAAAGAATGGATATTGAAGTTTCTTTCTGATCTAAACAGATTTGTTAAACTGGATATAATCATCACTGATAATGGCCTTGTTAAACTGGAAATGATTGTCATGCTGAATATCAAGCGGGTTCTCACCCTGGCCTTACACCAGTTTGCAGGAATATCAATATACTATTCTTAGCTACTTCTATATATAACAATCCATACAATACAATCTTATGACATCAATAATTTACAGATCAGAATATAGTCTTAGGTCTGTAGCTATACTTGGCGTAGAAGAATACCTAGAGCAATGTGACCTAGCTTGGGATTAGGGCAATAATGCTTGAAATTGGTAATCATGCCAAAAGTAATTGTCCAATCACACCTTCGCTGGCCACACAATGCCTTGCATTCATTTCTAGTAAGCTCACATTATTGGCGAGCGAGGGCTTGGACGGAAAACTTAATGTTGCCACACATGGCATATGTTTCTATGTATCTATCTATGTTTCCATATGACTGTATGTATTCACTCTGCGCTCACCCTTAAAAAATTGGAACAGGACATGCGTCTTAAATAATGTTGGTTTATTAAATAAGAGAAGACACTTAGATGGGCAAGTGGCATGTGCTGCTTATGCAGAAACCAGAACTATGCTTATAAAGAAGCTAACATGGTTCAATACACAGTGGGTTTACTCTGGAAGCCACAGGTATGAATATGCTTTTGTACTCATATCTGAAAAAATTCTTAACATACATGTACTTAAATTTTAGATTGTGGTAATATGAATACATTTTAATTTTACAGGGAATCCTTCCACATGCATGCCTCTGGGCACTCTGTGCTGACAGAGCACTTTGCCATGAATGTCAGTTTGGCTTTATCATACTGTAAATGATGATGACCTGCACCCCACATTGGCCAAAGAAGGTGTGTTTGTGTGTGTGTGCGTGTGTGTGTGTAGAGTGAAAAATTGTATTACTTTGTATTAGTATAATACTTTAGAGGAGATAGGGGAGGCGCATGCATGAGAGCTTGGAAATTATATCTAGAATTACAACCAGCATCAGCAGACCAAACTTGGCTAAATGTCTGAGATAATGTATTAATTCAATTATTGACATACTTTAGTTCTATCTAGCAAAGTAATAGCTAGCCATGTATTTAAAATTATTCGTGTTCAAAACCAATCATAACCCAATGATGAAGGCCATCTAGTTGAAAAGTCGAGTGAATACAATTTGAAGTTGATTATTGAAAAGGTGATTTTAATGTTATTATATCAACTGAGAGTTCATTGAGAATCATAACTGTAGTTTATTTTCATTGTTAGCCATCGCTTGGCTTCAGCTAAGCGATGTCTAACAAGCTGCATAGAGCACTGAATAACAAACATACGGTATGTTGCAGAAAGCAGGAGAGCTGCAGAAGAGAGACAGAAAAAGGAAAGAGATGCAGCTAGTGAAACTGCACAAGAAACTGAAAGAAAAGTTCACTTGGAAAGACAGAAGGTGTGGAGAGTTGATACCAAGAGAAAAACTGATGATCTACCAGAGAACAAAGGACACGTCACAGAGCAGAAATTTCCATGAGTGGAAAGAATGCAGAGAGAGCACCCAATACCAGAAGAAAGAAAAAAAGTGAGGTTCCACTGCCAGAAGTGCGAGAGATGAAGAGAAAGGAGCAAACATTGAAGAGAGAATAGCAAATGCTGGTAGGAGGAAAGTATTGAGAACTGCATTCATCATCAAGGGGGTCAGGGAAGCAAAAACATTTTTGGTAAGTTTTTTTCACGAACAAGTAATAGACTATGGCAAATGCTAGATTATTTTATAAGGTTCTTCTTGAAAGAATTTTGATCTGTCAACATTTTACATGTAATAAATGAAATATACAAATGAAATATACACATTATTATTATTATTATTATTATTGTTGTTGTTGTTGCTGTAGCTATTGTTGTTGTTCTTCTTCTTCTTCTTCTTCTTCTTATTATTATTATTATTATCATTATTATCATTATTATCATTATTATCATTATTATCAGTCATTATTATCATTATTATCATTATTATCATTATTATTAGTTATTATCATTATTATTATTATTATTATCATTATTATCATTATTATCATTATTATCATTATTATCATTATTATTATTATTATCATTATTATTATTATCATTATTATCATCATTATTATCATCATTATTATCATCATTATTATCATCATTATTATCATCATTATTATCATCATTATTATCATCATTATTATCATCATTATTATCATCATTATTATCATCATTATTATCATCATTATTATCATCATTATTATCATCATTATTATCATCATTATTATCATCATTATTATCATCATTATTATCATCATTATTATCATCATTATTATCATCATTATTATCATCATTATTATCATCATTATTATCATCATTATTATCATCATTATTATCATCATCATCATCATCATCATCATCATCATCATCATTATCATCATCATCATTATTATTATTATTATTATTATTATTATTATTATTATTATTATTATTATTATTATTATTATTATTATTATTATTATTATTATTATTATTATTATTATTATTATTATTATTATTATTATTATTATTATTATTATTATTATTATTATTATTATTATTATTATTATTATTATTATTATTATTATTATTATTATTATTATTATTATTATTATTATTATTATTATTATTATTATTATTATTATTATTATTATTATTATTATTATTATTATTATTATTATTATTATTATTATTATTATTATTATTATTATTATTATTATTATTATTATTATTATTATTATTATTATTATTATTATTATTATTATTATTATTATTATTATTATTATTATTATTATTATTATTATTATTATTATTATTATTATTATTATTATTATTATTATTATTATTATTATTATTATTATTATTATTATTATTATTATTATTATTATTATTATTATTATTATTATTATTATTTACCACTATTACTATTACTACTACTATTATTACTACTATTACTATTATTTACTACTATTACTACTATTACTAATACTATTACTACTATTACTACTACTATTACTACTATTATTACTACTATTACTACTATTACTACTATTACTACTATTACTACTAATTACTACTATTACTACTACTACTATTACTACTATTATTATAGTATTATTACTACTATTACTACTACTACTACTATTATTACTATTATTACTACTATTACTATTACTACTATTACTACTATTATTACTACTATTATTACTACTATTATTACTACTATTACTACTATTATTACTACTACTATTATTACTACTATTATTAATATTATTACTACTATTATTCCTACTATTATTACTACTATTATTACTATTATTACTACTATTATTACTAGTAATATTACTACTATTATTACTACTATTATTACTAGTATTATTACTAGTATTATTAATAGTAGTATTATTACTAGTATTATTACTAGTATTATTACTAGTATTATTACTACTATTACTACTATTATTACTACTATTATACTACTACTGTGTACTACTATTACTACTCTATTACTACTATTACTACTATTATTACTACTACTATTACTACTACTATTACTACTATTATTACTTCTATTATTACTACTATTATTACTACTATTATTACTACTATTATTACTACTATTATTACTACTATTATTACTACTTATTACTACTATTATTATTATTACTACTATTATTACTACTATAATTACTACTATTATTATTACTTTATTACTACTATTATTACTACTATTATTATTACTATTATTATTACCATTATTATTACTATTATTATTACTATTATTATTACTATTATTATTACTATTACTATATTACTATTACTATTATTATTACACAGTATTACTATTACTATTATTATTACTATTATTGCTATATATTATTATTACTATTATTATATTACTATTACTATTACTATTATTATTACTACTATTATCACTACTACTATTACTATTATTAATATTACTATTATTATTACTATTATTATTACTACTACAATTACTACTACTATTATTACTACTATTATTATTACTATTATTACTACTATTATTACTACTATTATTACTAATATTATTACTATTATTACTACTATTATTACTACTATTATTATTACTATTATTATTACAATTTTTTTATTTTTTTATTTATATTTTTTTAATCTTATTATTATCATCATTATTATTATACATAATATAATTATATATATATATATAGATATTATTATACATAATATAATTATATATATATATATAGATATTGCCCTACCAATAAGCTAGCTAATTTAAGTAAGAAATAGTCATCACTAGTATACTGACAAGTTCCTAACACCGCTGCAGTGTTCCCACGCTGGATCGCAATGGAAATTCTCTGGAGGAGAAAATGATGGGAACGTGGTTCGTCGCACTTTGCTTTGAGACGGCCCCCTAACTCCCGAAGGAACAAAGATGCCTCCCCTCCAAACACTCCAGTGGTCTCTATCCCAATTGGGACAAAGAAATGTGTAGCAACAATGTTACCGTATTTTTCCTTTTTCAGGGACTCGGCTCAGTTTGCCACTGCCCCAGGACCTTCGTGTAATAAGTTGGCATAGGATGGAGCAAAGTTGTCCACACATGTAGCATCCCACACAAGGATACGGCCATTCTTCCAGGGGACAATGGAAGCTCCATCAGGATTCTTGCCATCCGAGCGAGAAATGCCTGAAGGCTCCAGGTGAGAGGGAATATTTATGGAAGCTAGTGATCTATGAATAATGTCATTTACAGCTGCATGCCTCGAGAAACGACCTTGACTCCTCCGACAGTTGAGACCATGAGTGCCAAACTGATTCACTTGGGATCCACACTGCAGACAATTGTGGGGATGACAGAGAGGAACACCCAAACGCAAACCAGTAGCCACCCTAATCACATCATCATCCATTCGGAGGCTTAAGGATGACATGGGAAGGGCATGGATCCAAGCCTCTGACTCCTTCCTAGCTGCAGCCTGAATATATATGTACCGTGAAGCTAGATCCACACTCGAGTTCAGGAGGGAATCAAAAGAAGCCTGAACATGAGGACCATCCCAGGCTTTCTGTTGGGAGGACCTAGGATCAGATGGTGGCTCACAGCTATTACTTCGACACCAAATTTCCAAACCATCTTCAAATTCAGAGTAGTTTGAATCACCTAGGTAGTCCGGAAGAATCTGGTGGATAAGATCAAAAGCACCTGAAGCTGACGCCAAAAAGGCGGAAGGTGCAAGCATCACAGCACTTCTGATCCCCAAACCACCAAACTTCACTGGAAGTGATGCCTGAGACCAAGCTTGATCTTTAGTGTTGAGAGGAATGTTGGTGATCTCACTCAAGATGGTACACTGAATTGAGTCAAAATCTTGAAGCTTAGATGAAGAAAAACAGGGAGAAGATCGTAAAGAGTACAGTAGCTTTGGAATTGCAAATGCATGATGAAGCAAACAAAAGGCATCATGAGCATGGAGGTGTCGAAGTCTGCTTCCCATAAACTTTAAGGAGTCAATCTTCTCGTTAAGCAGCACCTCAACTCCTTCCATACCACCAATAGGAGAACCTAAGAGAGTGGTGTCGGAAAGAACACTCACCTTCATTCCCTGACATAATACCACCAACACCCCCTAGCCAGGCACCACAACCCACAGTTAATGCATCACTACTACCACAAGCATTGGTACACCCAAGAGACTAAGATTAACTAAAAGGTAACAGCCACAGTGAATACCACAAGTATTGGATACACCCAAGACTAAAAGGGAACAGCCACAATGAATACCACAAGAACACCCAAGACCAAGATTACAGAGATAGAATGAACTATAGTATTGGATTGGCTATCATTATCATGTGACTGAATGTATGTATATAAGGAGAGTAGAGAGACAGTCAGAGAGAGAGAGAGAAGTTAGACTATACTCTGTATGTGTCTTTGGCATTGACTTGTATTTAATCAAATACTTATCTACCCAAGTGAAGGGTAGGGAGCCAAAGGGGCAAGACCGTAAAGGGCCTAGAGAGAGAGGCGGAGGTACGGCTTGTCCAGTTAGGTCTAGGAGGGGTGATTGGTGGTGTAGCCAGTACCCTGAGCTCCTAGGCGTCGCGGTGGAAATTACCAGAAGTAGTCTCTGCTCGGACCAGTGTTATTCGTTGAGGCAGGAAGGCCTCAGGAGAGGGTAATTTCCCCGACATTGGTGGCAGCGGTGGGATCTCAGCATTGGAGATCCCGGACCAGCCTTAGCTAGAGCAGAAGAGTTGCTAGATAGCTAAGGGAAACAGCCTGGGCTAGGCCCTGAGGCTTGAAAACCAAACCCTAACCAGATAGGAAGAGAGAGAAAGAATTTTGAATTTTAATTTTTCTCAGAATAGTTTATTATTTGATTGATTGATCGTTTGCTTGATTGCTGTCAGTAATTGGACATGGCAACGGGACAAGCACGGCCAGCAGGGCACGACCGACAGCTTCGGAGCGGAGTCTCTTCCTTCGTCACATCGACGCCATACAGGACACCAGCCCCATCGACCCCTGGTGGATACTCCTCGTCGAGGTCTCAGTTACCGGAGGTAGGGGACGAACCTGCTCTTATCATGAATCCACTGTCCCAAGAGGTGGACGAGGAGGGAGACCCTCGAGCAAACCCCCACACAACCCTGACTGGAGACTTGTTGCAGATGATGGAGCGAATGGAGGAGCGACGAGCTACCCGACAAGAACAGCAGCAGGAACGGTGGATGCAGTTGCTCGCAATCGCCCAACAAACAGCACCCCCACCAGCTCCCCCTGCAATAGCCCCTGGATTCACCACCCCCAGACTCACCGTCCATAAGTTTGTGGAAGGAACGGATGACATGAGGGCATACCTCGACACATTTGAGGCAACTGCCGGAGCAGGAGGTTGGCCACAGCACCAGTGGGCCATCATCCTTAGAGGCTCTCTATCAGGCGCAGGGCTGACTGCAGTAGCCGCACTCCCAGGGCGAGACCAGAACGATTACCAGACAGTGAAGACCGAGCTACTTTGCGAGTATAGGGTCACTATGGAGGCATACAGAAGGAAGGTGTTTGACACACCTTTTGACACCTCCAACCCCGGAGCATGGTGTGCCCACCACCGACAATCATTTCATCAGTGGTTGGATGCCTCCCCTCACTCGCATGAGGACACCATGCTAATGGAAACTACCCTCTCTCGTCTACCAAAGTGGCTGGAGGCCAGAATGCGGAATCTTGAACTCCACACGTATGACGAGCTGGTAGAGACACTCGGTCGGCACCTTAACAACCAACCGAGAAGGGAGGACATCCACCGAGGAGCTGCAAGGACCCAAAACCCCAACAGGCAAATCAGATCCGACCCCCCCCAGGAATGAGACCCCCAGGGGGAGAGAAACCCCGGCATACCAGAGGCGACCTCAACCGAGAGGAGGGTATCCAGCCGAGAGACCCAAAAACACCAACTCAACACCTCTCACTGAGGTCCGCTGCTTCAAGTGTAACCAGTTGGGCCACTTCCGAAGAGACTGTGGGGTAAAAGCTGAAAGAGCCCAGCTGTGCAAAGGAGAACCGGAACCCCCCTCACCAAACAAGTGGATCAGGGAGGCGCGCATTAACAACCATCGAGCGACAGTGTGGCTGGATACGGGCTGCACGAGATCGTTGGTCCACCCTCGGGTGGTCCAACCGAACCAAAGGTTGGGGTGGAAAATACCATACCACAACGCCAGCACAAATGTTGTCCGTTTCCCAGCAGCCAGGATTACCCTGGATATTGGAGGAAAAGCCACTGAATTGATAGTGGGGATATCACCCCATCTGCAAACTGATATGCTCGTGGGACAAGATGTCCCCGAGCTGGAGCAACTATTGAGCGACAAGATGGTCTCGAGGGCCCCGACAACCCTGGAAGACATGAGTCCAGAACAAGTATATGTGACCACTAGGGCACAGGCAGCCAAACTGGCCCTCGACGATCAGGAGGACCAAGAGCAACAGGAAGAAGCGGGAGTAAGACTCTCGTCTCCCGAAGACCCCCCCACCCCGAGCCTAAAGAGCATCCCATTTCCCCCAGAGGACTCGCCACTTCCATCAGAGTCCCGGGAGGAAGACGATGAGTTTCCCTTTCACTTCCAGGAGGAAGTGTTTTTGACCCCAAGACAGAGGAAGCCAAGGGAAAAACTGACCACACCATGGTGGCCAGAAAGAGTGAGCCCCGAGGACTTAAGAAAATCCCAACTCACCGACCCCACACTCAAACCAGCTCGGGAGGACGCCGATGGAGCAGCTAAGAAGCACCATTGGGAGGAGGGACTCCTCGTACATCGACCACTGGAGCAAGGAGGACCAACCCTCATCACCGTGCCCGAACCCAACCGACAGGAGGTTTTGGCATTGGCTCACAGCTCCCCCATTGCAGGACATTTCGGCCAGGAGCGCATAATGGCAACCATCCGTCGCTCTCTCAACTGGCCGGGCCTTCATAAGGATGTGAATGAGTTCATTGGTGTATGTCCTCAGTGCCAAAGGGCAAAGCCAGTCACACCCCGGTACGCACCCTTGCACCCCCTCCCCGTAATAGGTAAACCATTCCAGCGGTTAGCCATGGATATTTTCGGGCCTTTGTGTAGGACAAGGAGGGGGAATAAGTACGTACTGGTGGTGATGGACTATGCTACCAAGTGGCCTGAGGCATACCCCATCCCCAATACCACCTCAGAAACAATAATTGAGTGTCTCTTGGATTTGACGGCGAGAATAGGTACCCCAGAGGAGATACTCTCCGATAACGGGTCGAACTTTATTTCAAGAACAATGTCACAATTTTGCACCATGATGGGCATAAGGCAGATAAGAACCTCCCCATACCACCCTCAGATGGATGGTATGGTGGAGAGGTTTAATGGGACTCACAAATACCTCCTTAGGAAATTAGGGGAGAAGCGTACATGTGAGAAGGAGTGGGACCACTACCTACCGTTTGTACTCTGGTCATATAGCGCAACCAAACACAGGAGTACTGGGTTTTCCCCCCATGAGCTAGTGTATGGAACACCCATGAACACGCCCATAGAGCAGCTAGCCAGCCTGTGGAGGGGGGGGAAGCCAGACCAGGAGGTAGAGGTGGTGGAGTACCTGAGAACTCTCAGGGAAAAGTTGAATTTAGTAAGGGATCTAGCGTCCCACAGTGAGGAGGAGGCAAAGGTAGCCCAGAAAAGACAGCATGACAGAAAAGCTGTGAGTAGGCATTTCAAGGTGGGAGACCAAGTGCTGGTCTTTAGGCCCCGAAAACAAAACAAGTTGATGAATGAGTGGCAGGGGCCAATGACTGTGAGTAAAGTAATAACAGATGTCACTTATGAGATCAACACAGGTCAGGGTTCCCGGAGCAGCCGAGTCTACCACGTGAACGGGATGAAGGTGTGGCACTCCCCCGGTTCAGCCGCGATGGTAGCTTCGGACTGTCCCATGACCGGAGACCCTGACCCAGACGAAGAGGACACACCAACCAATCTCAACACAACCCAGACCGAGGAACTGGGACGACTCACTCAGGAGTTCACCAACCTCTTCAGCACACGACCAGGACGAACGGAAGTGGTGGAACACACAATCGACACTGGGGATGCCACCCCCATCCGACTACCAGCCTACAGGCTCGCCCACACCACCCATGAGTTCCTCAGGAAGGAAATCCACGATCTCTTGCAACAAGGCTTAATTGTACACTCAAAGAGCCCCTGGGCAGCCCTGGTGGTGATCGTACCGAAGGCCGACGGAGGGAAACGGCTCTGTGTAGATTATCGGAAGTTAAACTTAATTACACAGGCCGACCTTTACCCCATCCCACGTATCGAGGAGCTGATCGATCGAGTAGGAGGGGCCAAGTGGATCTCCACAATGGACCTAACAAAAGGGTATTGGCAAGTACCATGGAGAAGGCAAGCCAACCCAAGACTGCCTTCGTCACTCCATGGGGAAAATACCACTTTACCACCATGCCCTTTGGTTTGGCATCCGCCCCCTCCACATTCCAGCGGTTGATGGACAACGTCCTGGCCGATACCACCGAATACGCCGCCCCGTACCTGGATGACATCATTATTTTTAGCCACACATGGGAAGAACATGTGAACCACCTAGCAGAGGTATTCACCAGGCTACAGAGAGCAGGCTTGACGGTGAACGAAAAGAAATGCCAGTTCGGCAGAAATCAGTGCACCTACTTGGGACACGAGGTGGGTTACGGCAAGATACACCCAGTAGCAGCAAAGGTCGCGGCCATACGGACCTACAGCCAGCCCAAGACAAAGAAGGACATCCGGGCCTTCTTGGGAGTCTGCGGCTACTACCGAAAATTCATCCCTAACTTCTCATCCATAGCCACCCCACTCTCAACAGCGACTCGCAAGGAAGAACCAAACCACATCAAGTGGACAGCAGAGAAACAAGTAGCCTTCACCACCCTGAAGGACAGGCTCACACACTACCCAGTCCTCCGAACACCTGACTGGAATCGAAAGTTCTATCTACAGACGGACGCTTCCAGTTCGGGGATTGGGTATGTCCTGTCCCAGATGGACGACGACGGCGAGGATCATCCCCTCGCGTACGGATCTCGCAAGCTACTGCCTCGAGAGACAAGATACTCGGCGAGAGGGAGGCATTGGCCATAATTGAGGGAGTGAAGCATTTTCGGACCTACCTCCAGGGTGTGGCCTTTGAGATCCAGACGGACCACAACCCCTTGACTTATATGGACAGAATGCGGGATAGCCATGGACGAATAGCCAGATGGCGAATGTATCTCCAGCAATACGATTATATCATCACCTATCGATCGGGGGCCAAAAACGGCAACGCGGATGGCCTGAGCCGAGAGTACGACTCACGGCTAGAGGAGGGGAAAATGTCAGGGAAAGAACACTCACCTTCATTCCCTGACATAATACCACCAACACCCCCTAGCCAGGCACCACAACCCACAGTTAATGCATCACTACTACCACAAGCATTGGTACACCCAAGAGACTAAGATTAACTAAAAGGTAACAGCCACAGTGAATACCACAAGTATTGGATACACCCAAGACTAAAAGGGAACAGCCACAATGAATACCACAAGAACACCCAAGACCAAGATTACAGATATATAGAATGAACTATAGTATTGGATTGGCTATCATTATCATGTGACTGAATGTATGTATATAAGGAGAGTAGAGAGACAGTCAGAGAGAGAGAGAGAAGTTAGACTATACTCTGTATGTGTCTTTGGCATTGACTTGTATTTAATCAAATACTTATCTACCCAAGTGAAGGGTAGGGAGCCAAAGGGGCAAGACCGTAAAGGGCCTAGAGAGAGAGGCGGAGGTACGGCTTGTCCAGTTAGGTCTAGGAGGGGTGATTGGTGGTGTAGCCAGTACCCTGAGCTCCTAGGCGTCGCGGTGGAAATTACCAGAAGTAGTCTCTGCTCGGACCAGTGTTATTCGTTGAGGCAGGAAGGCCTCAGGAGAGGGTAATTTCCCTATATTATGACTACTATTATTACTATTATTATTTTTACTATTATTATTACTATTATTATTGCTATTATTATTACTACTACTATTATTATTATATACTATTATTATTACTATTATTATTACTATTATTATTACTAATATTATTATAACTACTATTATTATTACTATTATTATTACTATTACAGTATTACTATTACTATTATTATTACTATTATTGATATTATTATTACTATTATTATTACTATTACTATTACTATTATTATTACTACTATTATCACTACTACTATTACTATAATTATTATTATTACTATTATTATTACTATTATTATTACTACTATTATTACTACTACAATTACTACTACTATTATTACTACTATTATTACTACTATTATTACTACTATTATTACTACTATTATTACTACTATTATTACTACTATTATTACTACTGTTATTACTATTATTATTACTATTATTATTACTATTATTATTACTATTATTATTACTACTATTATTACTACTATTATTACTACTATTATTATTACTATTATTATTACTATTATTATTGCTATTATTATTACTATTACTATTATTATTACTATTATTATTACTATTATTATTACTATTATTATTATTATTACTATCATTATTATTATCATTATTATTATTATTATTATTTTCACCAATGTGCCCTGGTACAAACTAATAGTTTTGTGTTAATATAATGTAATGAAATTGTAGTCCCCCCTGGATAAATATAATATTTAATTCAACTCCAAAAAGTTAAGCCAGAGAAATCTTCTCGGTAGCGTTGCCACTTTGTATCATCTTCGTCACCTCCTTCAGTGCAGTAACTCTCTCTCCTCACTAGTGCCACTTGATAAAGTAGGAGAAGGTAAATGTGTCCATCTTGTGTGTGCCCCCCAAAACAACAACAACAACAACAACAACAACTAAGAGTTAGCCTCACTCTCATCAACCAAAGTGAAGCCATCATATTTCTGAATATCAGTTTTGCAACTGCCAGCCGAGATGGGATTTAAGCACACAGGGCTTATAATGGAACATTGGTAAAAATAATAATCATGCATATATAGAGCCCACTCAACTCAGTTTGAGTTCTTTATGGTGCTGATCCAATTCTTCATTATTTCATCAACATTTCTCAACCAGGAGTAAATTCAAATTTTGATTATTGAATTGTATCGAGTTTTATCTTGGACAATTTCCATTTTACCTGAACTTAACATGCAGTAGATTTAATCCAATGTAAATTGGTTGAAAGATGGAGAGTAAGATTAGATTTATCAATTTTTCATATATACAAATACTGCAATGTTCAGAGCTCTCTTTCAAGGGAAGAAGCTAGAAAATTTGGGATATGATAAAATTGAATAAATAGGCGTTGTTGAACCTTATCAGTTCTTGTGGTGGAACAGCTTTAGCAGCTCTCAGAGATCACCCTTCTGTTAATGCCATGGTAGCATTACAATAATTATTAATACCATACATACTCACTGAAGGATAATCCAGTGCAATAAAAAATAAACAGCAAGATTCACATGGGAAATACAAAAAACAACATTATAGATACAAGTCCATTAGTAACTACTTATGGCTATGACTAAAACTAATCAAAAAAAGTTCTAGCTCTGGTTTAGTAATTTTTTAATCATTATTACGATCTAAATCTTTTAAAACTAGCAGTATACATACTAAAACTTAGAAGTCACATATTTAATATCCTTGTCGATAGCTGTAGTTTCCATACTATGTATGGTGCTGTTGTCTTCAGAGTCTACAGCTGTTGACTCCATGTGTCCTGCATCAGCAGTGGCAGTAATCTGCTCCTGAATAGTGCTGTCACTGAAAGTCGTGTATCCAGCATTGTCCTCCAGGAGCAATGAAACTATAGGAACCAATTCACTGAAGTTAGGCCTGTTCTCTGGTTTCAACTCCCAACACTTCCGTACAACTTCACTATACCTGAATTTATGGGAACAATGTTGTGTGCATGGTAACTGTTAAGAAAATATTACCAATGAGATCTGTTTGATATGTTCTAAAAACTATTACAACACAAGTAAATGCTAGCAGACATTTTTTTCTCTTGCTGCTAACATATTTAACTGTACAGAATATTAACTTGTTGATTGGATTAATATGCTTTGGAGGAATGTTTGAGAATATACCTTATACTCTATATAATGGAGGTATTTTAGAGCATCTAGTGTACTAGTTGTAATGAGATTCTCAAAGTAATAAATTCAAAACCAAATGTAAATGGTAGTAATATATGTTCTAATTTGCCTATTGCAGTGGGAAACCACAAAGTGTGCAGTACGTACCTTGATTCAGCCTTGTATGTGACGATTATGACTAAAGTTGAGTTATTTAAATAACAAGTGTCTAGATATGCATAATAATAAAATTGTGACTGAGAGAGACACCACAACAGGGTGAGAATTTTAAATTTTGATGTGCTTTCAGGCAACACTTATTTAAATCCATATTGGTATGTATGTCAAGCACTTTAACTGCATTTTGTAGAGATCCATAACATCATAACAAGGTTAAGCTCATAGACATAGGAAGAGACAGTAACTTGATGGGAGAGAGCAAGTGGTAAAGTTTAGATAAACTGATGTGACCAATTAAGATGTGAAGAGAGCATGAATATAGCTAACTAGGCCAAGACCTTAGGCTTTATAAAAAGGCCATGTTATGCTGAGGTTTACGTTTAATTTCTGAATGTCCTTAATTAAGTAGTACCCAAAATTTAGGAGAGCGATTATATTTTAAATTGCGCTATTATTACGCTGAATATCATGATATGTTCTGGGTGCTAATGTTAAAAATAAAAGATGCAAATCAATAATTTTTTAAATAATGAGCTAAATTGATTTTGATACCAACATTTCAACTGAATTACTTCAGTCTTCAAGTGCAGTGCACTGGCAACATATTTGACACATCAGTCCAGTTTGTACTACTTATGATAGCAAATGTACTTCCTCACATTATATCCGAGCATGCTGCATTATTGGGTTTATCCATTCTGTATCCACTCTCCAGCATAGGACACAGATCTGTTGCATTGATTCCAGCATGGGGGCTCTTTCCAGCACTGAACACCTCCCAGCAGGTTACACCATAGGACCACTACATTATCACATAAACATATTACATCACCGCCCAGTGCTATTATATTATGCTGTTTGACAATAATTAAGCTAAATATATGCACCTTGTCTGTCATTGAATAATACTATTATTAACTTTTACGGATTTACCACATCAGTTTTCTCGGAGAATATTCCATCTCCTAAACTTTCTGGAGCCATCCACTTAAAAGGTAGCTTCACACCCCTTTGCTGCTGTCTGAAGTAGTCCTTGGATGAGTTGATTGATTCAGATAGACCAAAGTCAGAGACTTTAACCACAAAGTGCAAGTCAATCCTAGAATATGCCAGATCATTTGATACACAACAGAAGAAACTGTTAGGATCAGATCTAGTTAGATACAATCAGGTGGATTATTAAGACATACATACCATTTTGTGTCAGAATACTGACAATACCATTAAGAATGATACAGCAAATAATGACCACATGCAAGTGAGAAGTTCATATTCTGAGAGGTTTCTCATAATGGTGAATGACCTTTCCCAAATAATAATTGGTTCTTTGATTTTAACATTACATAATTATATAATAATAGGGAAATTTTCATTTGGTGAATGTAAATATATTATTTGGTAATTTTCTGGTTCCTAGCATCCGTCTTTGTGCCAAAAGATAGATCCTCCCCTATGTGCATTAAGATTACTTGGGTTAGAGAGCTACTACAATAGTAGCATGCAAGAAAGTAGAGTTCCTTGATTGATGCTGGACAATGTTTATGTCATGATTACAAACTAGCTTGTTAGTATGTACAGTTCATGTTCTCGATCAGAATAGAACTCTAATGTTTTATTTTGTTGGCTAGCTACATTACACGATGCCCACATCAAGGTAATCTTATCTGTTTGGATCTACCTCTCTCTCTGTACGACCAAAAATGGTTTGATGGATCTTTCACAAACCTGTTAGGGAGATTAAGTACAATAAGGAACAGTTAATATTGAAAGGTCAAGTACTCTCCAGGCTGGCACTGTATTAGTGTGTTACTATTATATAGTACTGCACACAATGCACATCATCTTATTATTGAACTTGCAATACATTATCAAAAGCACTGAACTGGCCCAAGAATCAAAACCCCGAGTGTCCACTAAATTAGGATGACATCATAGTAAATATAACCACAACAATGTTAATAATAACTAATGACTAAGTCACAGTCTATGACACCTTTCCCCTCTTAGCTTGAGTCAACATATGGTTGGTAAGGTGCCTGTTTCAACTTGAATAGCATGGGGAAGTGTTGCAGGTGCCTTCATTTTGGTTTGCTCGACTTGACCCACTGTCTGTGTTCTTGATGTTGCTTCTTGGGGACTGTACATGAAACTGTTCCAGCAGTAGCTCTGGACTGATTCCAGAATATTTGATTTCAGGCTCAATAGAACTACAGTCTAAATTTCTTGCAGTCACCTTCTTTACAGTTCCTGGTACCCACTTGTGTTTTGATGGTGTGAAATCTTCCACGTACACAAAGTAACATTCAAGAAATGTTTTCAGGGCTTGTTATTGTCATAGGTTTCTTTCTGTTTCATCTGTCTTCCCTCCACTTGGTTTTAAATATTTGGAAACAATTTATCCAAACAACATCTCAGGGGTCAACCCTTATGTAAATCTGAGGGTAAAGTTCCTGTTTTTGAGTGAAGACCATGTACAGCAACATTCCTAGGCAATGGAACCTTTCATTTGACATAAATCTTGTTAACTGTTTGAACAGCTCTTTTGATCAACTCATTGCAAGAAGGGTGGTAAGATTCAGAAGTTACATTCTTAATTCCATTCTTTTCCATGACCTCGTTGCCTGTAAAGAGCAACTATTGTCCATCGCAATCTTGTGAGGAAGACTGTGGGTAGCAAAAAGTGACCATAGCTTTTCAAATGTCTTGGCCAGTTTAATAGAAGACATTACTTGAACCTCTAACCACTTTTAGTGAGTGATAAGTACATGTGACCGATGAACAGTCCTGCATAGTCCAGATGCAGTAAACTCCAGGGTGATTCCTGCTACTCCCAAGGGTGGAGTGACACTGAAGCAGGTGAGTGTTGATGTTCTTAAAATACAGTACAGCTTGTAGCCATTGTAAAAATGTGTGCATCCATACTTGGCCACCACGCATAACACCTAGCTAATGCTTTCATCTAGGATGATGTTATGTGTGATGTAGCTCTCCCAACAACAATCTCCTCCTTTTTGTGGAATTAGCTAACACTTGTGATCCCCACAGCAAACAGCCTCCAGTGGTTATGTTCCTTCTGTCTTACTCAGTTTGGTTTAAGGTCTTCACTTCTGTCTTGATATGACCATCCATATGCATAATAAAAGTCATCACTTGGCTTAAAACTGGATCTTTGGCCATCCATCACTTAATGTCAGTTACACTGATACTAGTCATGTCCAATCTATTCAGCAGATGAATGAGGTCTCCTAGTAGTTTTACTAAGGAAGTCACCAGACTAGGTAACCTACTCCAAGCATCAGCATTACCCAAGCCTTATAAGCATATTCTTGTATACCTGTAAGTGCTCAGAGTAACTAATTGCACATCAGAATTCATGACGATGCAAAAGAGTGGAATTTGTCTAGATTCTTTAAGCTGGTAAGACAGAGGATGATGGTCAGACTTGATAATAAATGGTGTACCAAAGAGGTAGATGTGGAACTTTGGAAGCACCAAATATTATTGCTAAACGTTCCTAAAGGCCTGTCCTCACTGAACGAGACAATGCACATTAATGTGCATCGATATGCATTGTGGTATCCACACTGAATTTAATTTACATTAATGTGGTCCACCTCAATAGGTGGTTTGAGTAGCAGCAAAGACCAATATATTAAAGCATTCCAATAACTACACAAGTAAGTGCTCAAAAGAATTTCGTTTACTTGCATCTTCATGATGGTAGCACATTGTAACTTTGGACTAGCTGTATGCTATCTGTGTCCTGAGCAAACTAGCTAGATAGACAAACTATATGGCTAGAGAACTGCTGCTATGTTTATACTTCCTGCATTTTCACTTCTGATGTTCTTGCAGTCTCACTGTCTTCATTGCTTCTGCCTTTCTCTCATCTCTCTCCTTTTTCTTTTCTTCGGCTAATATTTCCTGTGCATCTGTAGTTGAGGTAGCTAACTAGCAAAAAAATGATGCAAAAACAAACTTCATCTGAAGTACAGATACAGTGTATGATTTTGACTGACTTTCTCCTGACTTCGATAGGCTGATTATTTTTGCTTCATATGGTTTATTTTTGTGCACGGGTGGATGCGATGAATGGACATCGAATTGAAGATTTTTTCAAGGATCCAATGCGAATTATTGCGCATGAGTTTAGGTGCAGTTTGGACCGGCCATTACTTTAAATGTAAGTAAGCTTGAGACATGTTGAGTTTAGTGAAATACCTTCCACTATTCCCAGCAGCAAATAACTAGGTAAAGGATAAGAGTCTTCCTGAGAAACATTTAATGTGTAACACTATAGTCTTGACAGATTCTTACAGTACCATTTCTCTTCACTGAAGAGACTATAGGAGCAGCCCAACTACGGAACTGGCCAGTTCCTGTGCTTTCCAGTCCCCCAAGCTCAGTTTCAACTTTCTCTCTAAGAGAGTAAGGTCCTGAGTAGCTCAGAATTGACTTCTGGGTCTACATGTAGCTTCATCTTCATTCCTTTCAGTGTACCAATCTCATTATTTAATACTCTCATTTGCTTCTCTAGCAATGCTGCTACCCACCGGATTGTTGATATGCCCAAAGTTTACTTTGAGTGCTGTAATCCAATCTCTCTACCCAGCAAGTTAGGTCCCATCTTCCTATCACTTTTGCACTTAACACCACCTTTTTCTCACCCAAATTTACAGTGACAGATGCTGATCCCAGCAAAGGCAATCTCACTTCTGTGTAAGTCTGCAACTTCACGTTAGTGTCTTGGAGATATTGGCTGTGAACCCTCTCCCATATCCTCTATAAAAAAATTCTTTCATTATGAGAGTGCGGGAAGCAGGTATATAGGATAACTTAATTATTGAGCACTTCCTGATACTTTTCAGCATAATAGATGGCAAATTATGAAAAGAAATTTGCATGTGGACATTTACGAGTAGAGATTATTTTATAGAGTGCTTTTAATTAGTTCCCATTGATGATGGGAAGCACATTTACACAAGAGTGAGATCCAAGCATTAAAACATTAATAGATCTGTAATCTATTAGACCTTCAGCTATGCTAGTAGAATAGCAATGGCTAGAGCAAAGCAATAACAATTCTAGGATCTCATGCGATATGTTTCTCAATGAATTCTCAGTTGACATAATAACATTAGTAGTAGAATAACCTTCTCGATAATCAACATACAATTGTATCTCTCAACCTTTCGACTAGATGTTCCTGGTAAAGGCTAGAGAATCTAATCGAAACCTCGAGAGAATACAATTTCAAGTTAATTATTGAGAATTGTAAATTATATGATTGATTTTTTTCTTTATTCACCACTCAATGCATAACTTGCATTTATTAATATTTCCCCAAAAAATCTTATGAATAGAACATAGAAAAACTTAATGGAAATATCATTGATTTGGTGTTTTGGGAATCCATGGCTTAAAAAGAATTCAGGTGCATGAATGCTTTGCAATTTTCAGCTCTAGAGATAAATATTTAAAATCATGGGCAAAGTAACAGCAAGTACCATGTTTTTTAGGGATATATCAGGTAAGGTTCACTTGATTTGCTGACTACCCTAGTTACCAAAAATAAAGTAGACAAGGACTAGGAATGCTTCTCAAGCTTCTTTAGCTCCTAAAGAGGGATTTGTTGTGTCCTTTGACCCCTTTCCCAGGATGTACGTATATTTTAAACTTTTCCTGAAATAATTTGTTAGATCGAGATTTAGATTGAAAATTGGCAAGGTAGTTTTTCAAATGAAACAAGAAAATCTTAGGAAAACCAGGTTATGGAGAAGGCATTTCTCAACATGGAGCAGTATTGAGTCAACAAAAATAAAATTTGAGCATTCACTACACATAAAAATAAGCCATTGCAGATCTTCTCAAATTAAAACTTATCTCTAGTCATTGTATTATAGACTAACAGAGGCAGAGATGGCAGACATAAAAACATGCGAGCTTAATATAGAGATTCTGGACATTCGATCCAAATACTTGTAGCATTATGCTGTTTGATATTATACAGAAGTAATTTTTTTATATGCATGTCAAGTGTGAGGGCATATCTAAAGATTCCCCATATAAGGTGTGGTCTGAATGTCTTGATCTGTATATTTCTCCTGCACTCTGATGTGTGTAACTTTCCATGTTACATATGCATGTGCACATGTCATAATATTTCTATTGTCCAGGCTATTATTCAATGTTACATATGCATGTACACATGGCTATTGTCAGGATATTATTCATGTTACATATGCATGTGCACATGTCGCTATTGGTCAGGCTATTATTTTAACCATTCTTTGTTGCTAGTGTAGAAAAAGTTCAGTGGCACAGAAATAATTGCTATATAGTTTAGCCAGATAAACAATAAAACAACTGTATGTAGTTTGTAACTTTGTAACTCACATGCAGTTTCTAGCAGCCAAGTCTCTGTGAATGATCATCTTGCTTGCCAAATATTCCATACCTTTAGCTATTTGAAGGCAGAAACCCATAAGCTTACAAGAAGCCTGCGTCTATTATTATAAGGCAAAGGTTTAGGCATCAATATAACATGTCACATTGGTTGGTATGGTTTATCACATCTTACAATTTTTTCATCCATGTCAGAGGTTATTGGAAAATATAATTCATCCCTAACATTCCTCAGGTAAGAAATAAGGCTGCCATTGAACATGAAAGGCATCACAATGTAGGGAACAGGACCTCCATCCACGCAGACTCCAATGAGAGTGAGAACATTAGGATGGTCAAATGTAGACATTCTAGAACACTCTTCTAGTAGACCTCTCACCAGTGATTTATCAAGAAAACCTATTTTGGAAATAATGTTAAGTCGACCAAGAATGACTAGAAGCTACACACCTTTTAGTGTCTTCACTGCTACTACTTCACTTAAGCTCTTGGTGAATCCTTTAGATAGTTTCCCTCTGTAAACAATTCCATACTGACCTGAGACAGGTAATAGGAGTAAGGAATGAAAATTTGAATGTGAGGTGACTGTCATAAAAAGATGGTGAATAAATATAATTACAAAATATAATAAATCTAATTAATATAAAGTTTGGGCAAAAACTTAAATAATTGTCTCAAACAACTACAGGTCATTAGATAGCACTTGCATTGACAAATACATTTGGTCAAATATAGATCACTATAGAGTCAGCAAACATTTATTAAGTTGTGAATTGTTCATAGGACAACATCTAGGCTATTTGTAATGGTGACCATTTGTATACTTATATTGAGTCAAAACCTACCTTGTCCCACAGTTTCACTCATCTCTAAGTTGCAGGAGTTAATCATAAGCTGCTTAGAAATGTTCAGCTTAAATGAACTCTGCACTCTATATGTCCTTAATTCTGCTGCCTCTTCTATACAATGGGAAAATGCAGACATTATTAATTTTTAAATGTGATATCTACCTTTTTTGAGTATTTATACCTGGATCCTTGTCAAATGATGATCTAGGACAAATAAAAACAGTAATTCAATGCGATATTATTAGTTAAACAATTTGGACATGAAATTATATTTATATATCGCTACTCTTTGTACTTATATTCCTGATGAAGTCTAGAGCATCTAGCCGAAATGTTGAGTAAGGAAATTCAAGTTAATTATTGAGAAATGATAACCATTGTTTAAAAAGTAGAGGGGAAAAAAACCCATTGTTTAAAAAGTAGAGGGGAAAAAGACCTCAACCTGCTAATTCTACAAATAAATGCTAATAACCAACAAGCTCAAATAGGACAGAGTCTGAGACAAACAAATATATATAAAGTATTATGAATAAACAGTAGCACTAACCTCTTGTAACCACACCCACTTCCTTGCCCAACCTCTTTTGATGTGCCTGCTCAGCATTAGATATTTACCATTCCCCCATATGAGTGAAGTATATTAGTTAAGAAGGTAAATAACTGAATTAGAGTCTAAACCTCAACATATTTACTGATTGACACTACAATAACAATTCGACAACATGCCTTTATAGTATTATAAATTCAGCCATTGATTTTGCATTCCATCACATACCTATTGTTATCTTGCAGAGTCTGATTAGCTGAAACTTTTTTCTTTCTCCTCACCGCACGCACCAAAGCATATATAAGATATATTATAGCAGCAAGGATTACTGAACCTAAGGTTGCCCCAATGATAGCTGGGATAGGGAGAGGGCGGAGTATGGTCACTTGAGCAGCACCTCCAAGATGAATTCTTTCCTTATCTTGAGATTTGATGGCTTGTCCTTTAGTGTACTTAATAAATGACAACTCAACTTTAAAATCCATTGGTTTCCCTGCAATAGCATCTGACAATATGGGAAGTTCCACCAATTCCAATGTATCACTTCCTCCAAAAGTGACTTCTGTAAAATGAAAAATTCATATTTCGAAGGCTAAAGTTTTGTTATGAATTCCCTTTTGCTCTCATCACTACAGGATTGATAATCCTAAAACTAACTATATTAAATCTGAATCAGTGAGATATTCATGTAGAATAATAATGCAGAGTTGTTTACAAATAATTGTCATGTTAGAAATATTAAGTTACGGTACTTGCTTACCATGAAAAATGGCAGTATTAGCAATGCTTGCCCTTAATATGAGTCCAATATCTCCGAGATTGCCACTGATCAAGCGCAAACTCAAACTGATATTTACATCATCTTCGCTGACCGAGTACATATCTGGTACAAATCTAAAATCCAAAACTGGAAAATAACATTCCCATTACAAGGGGAAAAATAAATTAGCCAAAACTGTATTTTATATATAGGTTAAAACAGAACAAAAAATGTATCATGCTGATGTGCTACAAATTGTAGCATGCTTTGATTGTTCTTAAGTCATTAATGTTTTCATGATTACATTATTTTATTGAAGTGAGTGATATAAATATAGGATGCATTTCATCTTAGTCATCTTGTATGCACAAAATATATTGAATACCTTCATCATCCAAGATATAGATCTGTGTACTGTCTGGATGAATAGTCAAGCGAGCAGGTTGATCATTTATGAAACTTAAATTTGCCACCACCAACTTGGTAAGTTCATATATGTTGTCATTGACTAAATTGAAGGAGATACTGATGGATGGCTGGTCAGCATTTAAGATGTAGAGTTCATCTCCCTCATCTTCCATCAAAACTGATAAAAAATAATATTAATCACATGATGAAATTCAAATTGAAAGGAAAAAATATGAATATATGATCTTCAATCCTTTTTATGGGGTCAACTATTAACAACAAAAATATTTTATGTTGAAACACACAATGTATCACACTTACACATTTGCTGTCAATTTGAAGTTAGTCAACTCCTTTTTTTGATAAAAAGTGAACTATTACCTGACCTAATTAAATGAGGTTCAATATATTCCTGATTTATTATAATTGAAAATATTCTGGTAAATATTTTGGTGAATGGTTTAAAAGAGTACCAAAAATAAATACGAACAAAAGAACAGTAAATTATTGACTTAGGGTATAGTTTTATGCTAACAATATATTAACTTGACTTTATCTGCATAATATGTGCAACTCAAATATTATTCAAAACTTAATTATCATTTTTTATTTCATAACAACCCAAGATTTCTTGGAAATGGTACCAAATATACTATCATTAGAAGTTTTATTGTACTGGATAACCTTTGGTTATGAAAAATATATAAAAAATCAGCATTTGTACATGTGAGCATAGTTGCTAACTCAGCAATGCATCTGTGAAATGCTAACTATACCCACTGCATGTTACTGCTAAATAAACAATAATAACAGTGATAATTTGTTTCTTACATAATCTTGATTCCTGTGATATGTTAAATTGAACTGAAACATTTATCTGCAAGTCTCCGGAGATCACTCCAAATTGTAGGGATGCTTTTGAATCATTCTCAGCAAAGGAATATGATGCACCAAAGAAACCAATAGTAGCAACTACATAGACAAAAGATTATAGTTCATCAATGAGTCTCAATTCAAGTTAAGCTGCTTCTATGCTTACTTATTCTTACCATCATCATCCAAAATCGAGATCACTGTGACATTAGGCCAGGTTATTATTCCCAAATTTGGCGGAGAAAATATTTCAAGAGTGAATGATTCAATATCTTCATGGATTTCATCATTTATAATGGTAATATTTAAACACACTCTGTGTCTATTAACGTTACCACTATCCAAATTGGATATTCTCAAATCGAAACTTGTAAAAGGTAGTTCCATGAAGTCTTTATCATCTGCAATAATATGATATATTAAATTTAAAATATTTTAAGCTGATATTGACTATAAAGTATTAGATATAACATGTATAATTGCATGTTCATGGCTTTGTATTGCACATACATGGACTAGAGAGGACGAGTCCAGGAAGGGGAGCTTTTTCCCCAACAATAGGTTCAAAAAGAGATTGGACTAATTTGCTATCTGATGATATTTTCTCCAGGAAAATTTTCAAGCTCCGTTCCCTTTCTGAAATGAGTGTTTACTAAGTGAATTGACCAAGTCTGATCAAATGTAGGTTAGGAAAATGAGAATAAACTCTGAACGTTATACATGTATAAGCTGCAGAGGTATATAGATAAGTTATAGATTTAGATGCGTATAGGGCTTTTAAAATTTATAGTAAGCATCTCATTCCCTAATTTCAGCTCAAACCTCAACTAGGATTGGTGGCCTTTAAGACTAGGATGGTTTGGAGGAAAGCACATCACTTACATGAATGCACAAAATCAGAGATTACTTAGGCAGTGAACTTTCTGTATATAAGTGATTGGTGACATAATGGCACCTTATAAACCACATATTCTGCCCATTAGGGCTAGGCTACATACATTTTGTCATGTTACCGCAGGATACAAAGGATCACTACCAGAAGATCCCATCAATTTTCCATTGTGATTTCTGATTTCTTTTATCAGAAACACATGCTATATCCCAATCGGGAAAAAAATCATAAGAAATGGTTGCCATTTTAAGTGCCAGTTTGCATCCTTGCTTGGTTGGGGTTGACTTCAATACCTTTATCAAGCTGATCTCAAGGATGGTTATACTAGAGGAATTTGCTGCCACAATTGAAACGAGATGCAAAATCAGTAGCAGACTTTGTAATATGATCCTGCCTGGCAACTCAGGATATAGCAAGTCACTCAAACACACACATTGTTGGATAGTGTAGACGCACTACTATTTTATGTTAAAGGGTCATCTATGTTGGTGTAATATATTCTTGTTTCCATTCTTTTTTTTAACTAGTTAATCTAATGAGTTTGTTTGATTTTGCATAAAACATTTATTGTACATGTGTTTATATGTATACATTTTAATAAACATGGTAGAGACTAATATCTACCATGATTGATTTACCCTAAGTATCTTGTTGTTAAAAGCTGACTGATAAATGAATGAACAGAGGAATGAGTGAATGAGTTAAGGATGAATGAATGGATGAATACTGAACTTCGATACTGATATACATTAGTGAACAGCAGATTCAGCTGGAGTAACATTATGGACCAATTTTTTTCTGTTATGGCTAGGTAACATTACCATCAACTTACTAGTTAAACCAAAACTATCATTACCAAACAATACAATTAGCTAGCTACATCATTGTCAATCAGAGCCACAACTACCAAATAATAGCTACCAAAGTATTATGGTTAGATTGGGTAGCAAAACCACTGGCAGCTATTATAAATTGGAATTTTTAAAAGCTATATAACATCATTAACCTGACTTACTACTTGTTCTTTGCTATATGCTTTAGCTGATACCTGCCCCAAGAAATATAGAGGATTTGCTCGAAGCTAAAAACTTTGGGTGTAGTTAACCACATGCCAGAAGCTGATTAGAGAAGAAGTAGATTTTAAGCCACCATAACATTGTATCATATTTTTGTGTTGTATCGTATCATAGGTGGTCTACAATAATTATGATGATAATATGATACAATTTGTTTGGCGAGTGTCATTTTATAAACTAGTGTTTAAATGTGTATGCTGCATTTCCACTTCCATTCGACTGCTTCACATTTCAGCGGATAATATATCTGCTTATCAAGTGCATTCTTGAGTAACTCTTGTTCCCATTACTTTAGCAAATCAATACCTGCACTTCCGTTCACTGTTCGAAGATTGATCTTTGCAGTGATTGAAACAATGATCTGTATATCATCCTCAAAATTGGTTATACCACAGCACACTTCCAGGATGCCTGCAGATTCATTTACCGAATACTCTGTCTCTTCAAATCCTATTGCAATTTCTGAGTGGATCATAATCACCAATGCAAGTAAATAGACAGATTCCTCCATTATTGGTCAACATTGTAAGTACATGCCCATAAAACAATATTTAGATATTTTAACTCATAAATCACACTCCCCCTACAGCATATCACATACAAGTGCAAGAATTTTTCCTGATTTATTAAGTATTAATGCCGTTGCAGTAGTATATCTATGCACCCGTATGCATTGTGAGTTCAATGTGATTCAGTGTTTAGTGTATTTAAATTTGACCTCCACAGCAAATATTGGCTGGAAATTCACTCACACAGGACTTATCATCCCCAACATGTGTGGTATGGATAAAAAAAATGGTGGGTAACATGGCATGTGCCTCCATTGAAGCTCCAAAACATACACATGCATCAATTACTGTTTTGGTGCCAATAAGGTAGGATTAGTATCGATTTATCGAAATGGCATGCACCATGCATTAGAGCAACCACAAACTCCAGGAGGAAGTCTATTGATGAGGTAGAGCAGCCAAAAACTACAGGAGGAAAGTTTACTGATGAGGTAGAGCAGCCATAAACTACAGGAGGAAAGTCTACTGATGAGGTAGAGCAGTCATAAACTACAGGAGGAAAGTCTACTGATGAGGTAGAGCAGCCATAAGCTACAGGAGGAAAGTCTACTGATGAGGTAGAGCAGCCATAAGCTACAGGAGAAAAGTCTACTGATGAGGTAGAGCAGCCATAAACTACAGGAGGGAAGTCTACTGATGAGGTAGAGCAGCTATAAACTACAGGAGGAAAGTCTACTGATGAGGTAGAGCAGCTATAAACTACAGGAGGAAAGTCTACTGATGACGTAGAGCAGCCATAAACTACAGGAGGAAAGTCTACTGATGAGGTAGAGCATCTAGTGATGAGGTAGAGCAGCCATAAACTACAGGAGGAAAGTCTACTGATGAGCTACAAATTTATTTTTCAATTAAGCAACATTCCACACTCATGAGCTAATTGAACTAAACTTGAAAAATGTACATGCAGGAACTTCATCCATCAAGGAACATCCTTTCCCACCCCCCCTCTCTTCCCATCACCCACCCACTTCCACACACCCACCCACATGTACACATGAAAAACTTACTTACAATCACAGACTAACTTTGCTAGAGATCAAATATCGATACGTAAATTTAAGTTGATTGCCGATAAAGTCATTTTATCTACATAGAGACTTTAACCAGAGAAAAATGGCCTGATAGTTTGAAATGAAAATAAAATCAATAAAGACATCGTGTTAAATGTTGGCATAGATTTGTAGCCGTAAAAGTTAGGCTAATTAGGTAAACATTTTTTGATAGCTAAATAATGCTCATTATTAAGTGCAGATTTGAATCCTTCCTACTTGAACCTCTTGGCTGGCAGATACAGAGAGAGAAGCAATATATTTATGGGCCAGGTGGCAAAACTGTTCTCAAACAACAACGATGTCTTTCTAAAACGGGATTCCAGCATCATGTCCATCAAAAATATTTCCTTTGTCTTATGCTAAATGTAGCTTTTGTCTTGAAGGCCTACTAGACTGTCTTATCAAAGTGATTACTTTGAACCAGATAAAAAAAGCTGCTCTAATTTGAGAGCCCATTGCAGGTACTACAGATATCTCTAACCTTGCTAAACAAAGCATGGTAAGTTTTGCATGGATTGCTCATGTGTTCATGAGTGTTAAGTATAGTTATAAGCACATGCTTCTTGTCCAGCAGTGGTTTCGTTAATCAGTTGTGCTACATAACAACCAGCTTTTAAGGTATGGTACAACCACTTTCAGACTGCATTAAAAACATGCTGCATATTATGAAATATTTGTATGTAATCACCATCATTATCCTGAATATAAATGAGTGCTGAAGCACGACCTAATACCACACGTTGGTCAGCATCATCTGTAAATGTTAATATTGCAGACAAAGTCTCACGACGTTCAACAACCGAATCATCCACGAGTGAGAAGGAGATGTTCACTGCACGATTGCTGTCATTCAGGACTATCAATCCACCATTACTGAGGTCATCCAGATAGTCAGAGGAAACTGAAATGAAAGTAGCAAGAACTTTTATGAATGGGCCTTTATGCCATAGATCATGTGATTCCTATTTCTAGAACATGCACTGGAAAAATGAAAGTGTGCAGGGCACACCAAAAACATGTCACAAACATGGTGTGCTAACCATTGTGGCATGTTATACATACTTATTGATGTTATGTTGTGTCATACACACTCAACTTTAGGTATGTTATTCATATGCTGTGCACCCATCACTGTGTCCCATGGTTAGGTGTAGTTCTAAATAAATTAAGCATTAGGACTAAAATGAATGCAATATGTTATTTAGCTGGCTGACTGGATTTTAAGCAGTAATCGTATAGTATGTATACCACTTATCCGTAAGTAACTGCACAATCTCAACCAGGACCATGCAGGAAAGATGATTTTGATGGGCTAAAGCTTACTTGATCCACAATATTATGCATTATTCTTATCAATACAGCGTGTTATCAAAATACTTCAGCTAGAGCATTCTAAAATTCAAACAAACCATGAATTCTTTATTTTCATGATCTAAAGGTCAGTTTGACAGTTGATAGTGCTGAGTTATAATACTATAATTATTGTTATCAATATTGGTCGGTCATTACAATAAAAAACTTGATTTTGATGGAGTAAAGATGTGCTAACTGTATATATTTTACTCTTCTCTTATATATTCACATTAATGATGTAGAACTGGGCATGAGCTGCTGCCATTCCAACCAGAGGGTACATATATTATGTGAATGAACTGTTGTGGCATTACATGCATGCAAGTTGTGTATTTAATATGCTGCTCTCTTTCCCCCTTTTGGGTTCTCAGTGAATGTGTGTATTGGGGGGGGGGGGCTAACTAATAGAGGTTAATATATTAAGTCACAAACCTACCATTACCATCGCCACTACATGCCGTAACTATAATAACCCCTCTACCTGACCATAACTCTAGCAGCTGGCTTCATACCATAACTATAGTAGCAGAGTTGCCAACCGTCCCGGAATGGCCGGGACAGTCCCGGAATTTTGAGCCTTGTCCCGGTGGTGTCCTTGTCCCGGAAATGTCCCGGAATTTACAGCTACGCGCACCTTGCGCTTCCCCTCGCTTAGATGGCCACTGCTTGTTTAGTTTAGTCCTTTAACACTCGTAAAGCAACAAAAACAGGACAGAGAAAAACTTCAGATAAACAATTACGGCTCCAGCGGGTGTGCGAAACAACCTTTGACCTTGTTTCGATTGGAGGTGCGGCACTCACGTGAAACTTCTCAGCACGTCAGCAAAATGGTAGCAGACCATTTTGACAATAAATGGATCAAAGTATTTCAGGGGATAGGGATAGGCAAGAGTTTCAAAGGTATAAATAAAAAATATATAATGAAATTGATTGACAAAGTAAGTAAGCATGGAATACAGCAAATACAGGGTAAATAATAACATAATCATTCATGGGTACAGTGTGCTGCTTGTGTTCAATGCAATAGTAATGTCAGTAGTCTTGCCTTCATTTTAAGTCACTTGTATGCCCAATGTACTCTGTGTGCAATCGACTTTGGTGTTACCCATGGTGGCCGTAATGATGTCACATCTCACCTCAAGAGCAAGAAACATAAGGATATGTCAAAGGCTGTGCTATCAACTATTCCAATCACCTCTCTCTTCCAACATTAGAGAAGTGATCAAGTAATCGAAGCAGAGGTCAGGTGGGCTACATTTGTTGCTAAGCACAACATATCCTTTCTGTCTAGTGACCATGCCACCAAGCTTTTCAGCAAGATGTTCCCAGACTCTGAAATTGCAAAGAAATTATCCTGTTCCCACACCAAAATCACCGCCATAGTGAAGAAAGCTCTTGCTCCTTACTTCACACAGAGAGTTATGGAGTCAATGTCAAGTGGTCCATTCTCTTTGATGATTGATGAATCCCATGACAAGAGGGATAAGTCTTGCATAATTCTTTTGAGGCTTCTTGATCCACAGGTAGGTGAAGTACGGACGAGATTCTTGGATATGCCTGTTGTGAACATTGATATAGCTACCAACTTGTTTCAAGCCTTTAAGGAGTCACTGACTAAGAATGGGCTCAGCTTTGACAATGCAGTGTCTTTCATGTCCGATACCACCAATGTTATGAAAGGAGTGAGGTCAGGTGTGCAGAAGCTGATTAAGGATGAGATCTCAACTTTGTATGATGTTGGTTGCATCTGCCATTTGGCTGATTTAACAGTCAAAGCTGGTTTGAAGGTACTCCCAGTGAACATTGACCAGCTCTTCATCGACATATTCTACTCCATAGCAGCAAGAGAGCAGCAATTTGTCATCCTATGGTGTTCACTTTTCACCACTGAGCCAGGGGTGATTTTGAAGCATTGCCCCACACGATGGCTCAGCTTGCTGAAGTGTGTGAATCGTTACCTCAGGCAGTATGATGGTTTGAAGTCATTCTTCTTGTCTTGTGAGGAAGCTGAAACAGCTAAGGTATGTAAGCATTCTTTCAAGGCTTGAGAATCCTCTGAGAAACCTCTGTTGTTCTTTTATCTTGCCCTCAATGGATCAATTCAACCGCCTCTTCCAGAAATCTACAGAGAATCAATACTACCTCACAGCTGTATGATGAGATGAACCGCGCATATAAAATTAACGGCGCGGTCAAGGGAAAGGCGCACGCTAATTAGGGGGCGTGGTCCAAAAATCGCGTCGAAAAATGTCCCGGAATTAACTTGTGGAAAGTTGGCAAGTATGGACTAACCCCTTGCATAACATTCCATTTAGTAATGTGGGTCCAGTACCAATGATTATTGCATGGAATGTTATGTGGTTCTTCAGATTCACTGAATTCGGCGAAGAGAATATCTTCATTATAAACATGAGGCCATGGGGATTATGTGACTAGACTTAGCCCTTTCTGTCTCTCTCTGTCTCTTTGTCCTCAAGACCCAGGGAGTTTGGGACCATAAGGGCTAGGGAAAATGCCTGCGGTGCTTATATCTACTCTGTGTTTAAAATATCACCTCAATGTGAGAGACAAAAAGTGGTTTAAAATGCTGCTTTTTGGCTAGTCCTGTTTAAAAAGAATTAAAAAAACAGTGGTGGTACTGCATACTAATTTAGGTGTGCTATCAACCTATTGATCAGTTTGCACTTTGTACCATTTATGCTTGTCACCTGAAAAGGTGAGTGCATTGAGGTCAAACTGGCAAACAATATTAGGTGTGCCATGCATACCTACGTCTTTACAGCGTGGCTACGAATGTCTTTTACAGTTGTTTAAATCTGATTTCTGCCTTTTTTCTCAGTCCATAATTGCTACTAATCCAAATAGTAATAATTACTTAATTAAGTAAGGCAGGAAAATGTGATTAGACATAATTAACTCACCATTAGCAGTTTCAGCTATCAAAGAGATATTAAGAGATATTGCGAACACTTCACCATCAGTTAAAAATCCAACTTCCATGGTTACATTGCAATTACACTCATCCACAACATATCCTCTCTTCTTGAAACCAACAGCAGCAACTAGAAGAAGGGAAATGTGGTTATGTTGTAACATAGATTACAGCTGAAACCATTTTGTGGCATTTTCTTCTCTCCTCTCCTCCCCCAACATACACACCAGCACACACAACAAACAGAAACTAAAATAAGACACGAAGAAGAAAAAATATATAATTGAGAGAAGGGGGGAGGTCTGGCAATAACCATGAGTAGAATTAGGATGACTTCACCGTAAAAAATGTTATTAATATTATTGATTTACCTTCATCACCCAAGATAATGATATCTGCTGAAGCAGGAGCCAAGGTTGGTGGACGTTGACGCCCGTAAATAATAAATATTCTTAAACTTGAAGACAAATGCTCACGAGATTCGTTAGCTACATCATCCACAAGTGAGAAGCTTATATTCACTATAGCAACATCAACACCAATAAGTATGTGTCCACCATGACTGAGGTCATTCAAGTAGTCAGAATTAGCTGAAATGAAAGTAATATGAAACTAATTAAAATTGTAAACTAGTATGGAAATATATTGTACTAAACATATTCAGAGTTTATCTTATAATTTCTAGATGTGTTAGCTACAAAATAATCATGACTGTTGTCTAGTTAATTTCACCGGGTACACCAATATCCATTAATGTTAATCATCATTTCTAATATACAAGCACAAAAATAGATTTTAAAAAATCCTTTGCAATACCCAAAACAAAATTTCAAAACCATCCACAACTTTGGCCATAAAAAGGTGAGATATTTCTTGATAGAATGGCTGAATAAGTGCATTGACCTCTGACCTTCAGTTTCAGAATTAATTTGCAATTCTTCTTTCAATTGATCATTACATCCTCTAATTTTCAATAATAAGACTAACTAAAGGAATAAAAATGCATCTTCTAACTCTCATACTAAGAGCTCTGTGGGAAGTATCTTAGCTGTAGTAGCCTTGTAGTGGGGAATTTCGCATAAAATGAATCACTATACTGGTTAAGGATTCATACTAATGCACTCACAAAGGGAATAGCTAGTTATTATAGGCGTAGTCATCAGATCAGTTCATAGGATTTCTCTATATACCGAGTAATCTATATATAAATTATAATTTTTTTTAACATTGCACAAAAATTCACATCATCAATAATTATCCTTGACTTTATGGAATGCAGGTTCATTGATACACTCAAGATTGAGGACTTGAATAAAATTAATAGTTAGTGATTCCTAGCTGGGTGTGTGTCAATAACTATGAATAGAAAATAAAGTCTACAATCATTATTAATTTTTATTTTATTGCAATAATTTAATTTGGAAGAAGTTTTGAGGGGATAATCTGAATACTTACCTTTTGCAGTCCCATCTCTCAGTGAGATGAAAAGTGCTACAAAAATTAACGGATTGTCAGTGAGGATTGCTACAGTCATGATCACTTTGCGATCATACTCATTCACAACATAAGGTGCATTCACGAAACCAATAACAGCATCTATCAATAAATAATGCAAAAATAAATTAATTACATGTTATTTCCTAAATAAAATGTTATATTTATCATATTTACTTTCATCTCCCAATATGATGACTTCTGCTGAAGCAGGATCCAAGCTTACACGTGGGTGAGCAGCACCTGAAAAATTTAGGCTTGCCGACAAATTTTCAAGAACTTCAATAACAGAATCATCCACGAGTGAGAAGGAGATATTCATTGTAGGATTGCTAGCATTTAGTATTATCACTCCACCATTGCTGAGGTCATTCAGGTAGTCAGAGGAAGCTGAAATAAAGAGGTAAGGAAATAGAAAGTGATCCAAATGTTTTACATACACCTATTAATGAGGCACACTCAAATAAAACAAAAGGCCGGTTTAGATATTATGTAGAATCAATTCTCACAATAATATACACTTGTTGTATAGTCACATTTACCTACTATAGAAAGGAAGTATCTGCTTATGCTGCTAATAATATGAGTGATCCAATAAAATGAAGCTCTACTATGAATTAATGATGACAAATAGCAGTTTGTTTGGTAAGAGCTAATGTGTATTTCCATCACATTCAGTTGCAGTTGGTCAACCATTTATGATAAACATTAAAATAGAAGCATGCTCAGAGAATTTCTCAATCATCCTGAAAGTGAATGGTAAATTTGATGATCTCAATGCCAGATATCACTTCATCCTTGGACATGTTATAATAAACTGTAATGGCTGTGCAGCACTCCTTATTTGTTTGCACACTATTTAAATTGGCAGATGAATAGGATTAAATCCAAGTTTAAAAAGGTTAACATTGTAGAGGCACCTGGTGTGTTGGTGTGTGTTATAGAGCATTTAGGGAGAGTGTCAGTATAGGCTGAGTTTATACATGCATATTTGAGGTAGGGAGGTGAAGGTTGTAAGTGATAGGGCACAGGATTGGTGACATATGGAACATGTATGTTTATCCAAACTGTCTATTCATTATCAATCTAATTAGAAAACAAATGCTGGCAGTGACATTTTAACATTGTTAGTTTGACTACTTCGCATTTGTTGTTAATCATCGTCACTACTAATTTCTTTTTAGAAACTAATTTGCTAGATAACAGAAGTACATGAGTGACTAGTTAGTTCAGAATAGTCATTGGCATGTCTATCCTAACTAAATACTGTTAGCTTGTTCTTCAATATCTAGGCAGGGTAAAACTTGAGCAGACAGTTATTCCTACAACAAGAAAAGGAAACAAAAAGGCAAAGAAAAACGATGAAACTGCAGCAGCTCGAACAAGACATTTAAATGCAAGACAATTGGCACTACCTGTTGTTGAGTTTATTCACCAAAGAGCGGGAGAACAAGAGCCTCAAAGTTGTGGTACTCTAAACTTGTCTTTTGAGGAACTTGAAAATGTTATTGGAGATAATGTGAGTCAACAGATACTTGCTTCTGCCATGAAGCTAACACAACCAGCAGCTGCAGCAATAGTAAGAACCCACTCACTCGTAAGCTGTATTGATATATATAATATATATATATCGGCATGTTGGTGTATAATTTATGGCTTGCTTGTCCTGTTGAGAGCAGATATTGTCAGTGGAAATTTATGTCGGTATGTTGAAAGTAGCAATGATCTATGATATATTTTTTGTAAACATTGAAGCACCGCATTAGTGGCAACCACAACTTTCAGTTGCTAATACTAAGGCACCCTCAGTGAACAAGTGAAACAAGAGAAAAGGAGAACAATAGAACAATAGGAGAGACACAATAAAACACTAAAAAGTGAGCCTTCTATACTACTAAGTATTGTTTTAGATGCTTTTTTACTAGATTAGAGACCAAAGAAATGATGTTTTCAGGCCAATCATTCTACAAGGGAACAGCACCGACAAAGAAGATGGCAGTTTTTTGACAGAAAGTCTTAATGACGGATATAGGTTCATAATTCTTATATCAGGAGAATTGCACAGCGAAAACAGCGAATCAAGGATCACTGAGCCTTTGTCAGAATATGCTGGCACAGCACAGCTTCTGATATAACATGCTCAACAGCCACCCAAGGTTGACCCTGACACAGAGCCTGACCACCCATGGACCAGTTGACCATGGCCAACCATGCTGCAAAGGTCTGAACCCTCTCAAGATGTTATATGCCATATGAGGGTTTCACACACCACTGCAATAATCTAGTATGGACAGCACCAGGGACCTGTACAGGTATGACAAACAATACAATCTGTAAATGCCTGCTGGAGATCTATAGTTCAGACTGACAATCTAAAGATAGAATGAAAATAGGGTGCCCATGATTGAACCTTGGGGGACACCAGAAGTTACATCTATTGTTGGGTAGGTCACACCTTCTAGAGCGACAACTCTATCCTGCTGGGGTAGTTATTGAAAACATTCATATAGTGGTGCTCTGACACCAACTTTCAAGAGTGAATTCGGACAAGACGATGAGGCAGCGAATAAAATGTCTTTGACGGATCAAAGAACACACAGACCACACTACCTGAATGCTCCAGCGTATCTTGGCACTCTCTGGTGGCAGAAAGAATGGCCTCTTCCTGGCCTAAACCAGAACTGCCTTGTTGTGAGGAGGAGGTGGTTCTCCAGGACATACCCAATAACTACATTATGAAAAATGCTTTCCAAAATCATGGGAGTCAAGGAGAGTAAGGAAACAGGCCTGTAATTGGCAGCAACTGACTCATCACCCATCAAGAAAACAGGGTTGATATACACAAGTTTCAAGTCTTCTGTTACCTTGCCTTGAAAAAGTGAATAATTGAACAATGAGGATAAAAACAAGAAAATGGAATGAGCATTGTCTCACAGCACCATGCTGGTAATCCTCAATAGCATGAACACATCATCTAGTGTACACTGAAGTGAGGACAAGGTTGGAGCCTCCCATGTGAGGTGGATGGAGTGAAAGTTGCAGATTTAAGAGAAAAAGTGGAGGCAAACAAAGTGTTGAGAAGAGAGGCCTTTTCAAGGTTGGTTTTAGCAAAGTGGGGCCTATACATAACTCATGTGGAACACGATGATATTACTATGGAACATAGCGAAAGGAAGACCAAAACTCCTTTAATGTCCTGATCTTTCCAGAGTGAACAATAGAAGGAGAGCTTATTCATCAGGGCCATAACAGCCTTGTTTCTAAGCATCCTGTAGAGTAGACCCCCCCACACACCTTTCGAGAAATATAATAATAGCTACAAAAAGTAATAATAAGTAGTCTCTACTACTCTAGTGGTGTGACCTATATAGGGAGAGAGTGCTAAAGAATTACATAGAATAACTTGTCAAAGAAGGAGGAAGCAGGACTGAACCAATGTGGACTACTTGTTAGACATTAAATTTGCAATCAGGCCATTTAACCAACCAGTTCGATAAACCTTTACCATTGTGTAATCATGTCATCTTATATAATATTATGGCCCTTTATAATTTAATGTCATGTCACCAATGAGGTATTGGTGTACAAGGTTTTAACCAGTCCCCTAACTGAGTCAAATGGTGCACATGATTTTGTATAGCAAGTGTCCTCTAACTGGTTGTTGTCTGCATAGATAGACTCTTGTTTTCTTTATGTTAAAAAAAATTAATCCAATATTATTACCATAATGCCTTCTCAATAATCAACTTGAATTTTACTCTCTCGATGTTTCAACTAGATGCTGTAGCCTTCATCAGGAATAATGAGATGCTAAGATCCATAAGCTTGTGATGAGAACAAATGGTAAAGGGTCCTGCAGTTGTGTTGCTTTTTCTTTGACAAATGTAATACTCTAGCACTCTGTCCCTGTATTGGTCTCACCACTATACTAACCAGCAACTTTTCTGAACATTTGTGTCCCAATGGTGTGTAGATAACAGATAACTGAACTCCTATGCAATGACTTCAACTTGTCCCAGTTCCTCATAAAATCATGCAGTCTACTTTTTAGAATTGCTAAATTTCTTGCTCTCCTCACAATATCACAGATCTTGAGCTTACATCAATATTAAGGACAACTCTTTTTTCTTTTGAATATATAGGTCTAGCCAAGTTCTTTGCTTTGACATGGAATAAGAATGCAAAATAAACTGCTGGGTGGTGTTTACATTAGGCAAATAGTATATATTTGTTGTGGTAATGCACAAAGAATGTTTCCTGCAAAAATAAATGCACTGAATATAGCTATTATTTACATGGCAGACCTTCTTGTAGTGTTCAGTGGTCCAGCATGTTTGGATAAATAACCTTCGGATGGTAGTCACTAACTAAATTTCAAAATGGAAAAAACCAAAACACTGAAATCATATTTCAGCTAAAATAGTTCTGGCAGCTTATAGCTCAAAAATCACTTCCAGCATGCCTTGAATCTTTCACTATCCAATAGCTCAAAAAGTCAATAAAGACAACGAAATTCATTTTCATATGGAGTTGATTCATTAGATGTCGCAATTTAGCTGCAAAGAAGTGAATAACTTGTTGGTGTACTCCAAACATCACAGAAGCTCAGCAAAACAAAGTTTAAAGTGTGTGGTGCATGTATTGATGTAGGTGCACTTGTTTGGGTTTACTTTATGAATGGACAAGGTAATATTGCATTTTCTGTGATTAGTTAGTTTACAAGGCATCCTGATCAAATGTTTAAGGAAGATGGATATTGATATTTTTGGAACAAGATGCAAGTTATTAATTCAAAACTTTCCCCCAAAATCATGCATCAAAAAAGAAAAAATTATTTTACCCATTTAGAGGACCCTTTACCATTTAAAGACCATTAATTTACTTAGTTTTAAGATCTGTAATAATTGTAAAAGGTTCTTGAATATTGTTAATCTTCATGGTGGGTTCTTGTTCTCTTACTTTGTTGATGGATCAAAATAAAACATTTTTGTCTTATTTGTCCATCCCATTAATACCAAAAGACTTCAAATCTTCCAACCCACTTACATGATTAATCTGTTTTTATATTGCCCAATGTCAAGCTGATCTTCTACCAAAGCAATAACAAGAAAAAACAAGCTATGATATTGTTGACAAAAGACTAGAGAGTGTTATTGAATGATAAAAAATATTTATTAGTTATCAAGAAAGTTTTTTTTCAAATGAGATAAAGTGTAATCTTAAAAGACACACTACTTATGGAATCTTTCTTGCTGTTTGGTTTGTTTCTGGAGTTTTAATGCTGAGTGAGGCTATGAAACAACAAAAAGTAAACCAAAAAATACTAGAAAAAGAAAACATTGTGTTACCACTTTTTAAAACTTGCATAACGACGGTATAACAATTTTATATGGCAAATGGTCAACTAGCATATTACATGGTGTTAAATGGTTATGGTCATCAAACTGTTTTGAGTGCATTCTAGAGCTTCCTTTCTTTTTTGACAATATATGCAACATAGTTGTTCGATTATAATTATTTTTATTTGAAAAAAATTGTTAGTGAGTTGTCACATGCTATCTCTCACTCGCTGTTGGTTAAAATAGATGACCTCTGTCTAACCTTGCCAAGAACTCTGTGCTTATATACCTCTGGGTTTTCAGTTGACTCCCCCCATGACATGCAGCAGAATACTTGCAGTGATGCTGCTTGATTACCATATCTTACATTTCCAAATAAACAGGAAACTTCATTCCACTCCAAACTGGATTCTTCCAGTTGGCACCTTTCACATGCAATAGGAAAACTTTTAACTTTGTGCATATAATATTCTCGTTTAGAATTTGAGGGATTATTACTTATGAATGAGTATATTGCAGTGCAATAGCTCCTTCAATCTGCTTGGCTCATTACATGTAATTATAATTAATGGACTCACCAATAGCAGATCCATTAAAGAGCGATACTGAAATAGCTACATCAATCTGAATACTGTTGCCATTTAGGACTCCAATTGTCAGAGTTGCCACACGATCAAATTCATTCACAGTATAAGGTGCATTGATGAAACCAATAACAGCATCTATAACAAAGAAACAAAATATCAAATCATACTTTGGATTAAATTTTGGCAAACAAATAAATCCCTTCAGTGAGAGGTTCTGTTTTAAAATTCATCGTTTCATTTCTACCATCCCCTCTAGATGTCCTCTGGTATGGACATTTCCAACATATATATAATATATATATACATCATTGTTTCTGAGTTGTTCTTGATAATAATATTGCTGTTGTTTATGAAATATTCTATGGTAACTAAGGTATAATTATATCAAAGCTACTCATCATGGCCAGTTTATGTAACACTAGCATGCATATCATTATAACATGCACACTAACAAAGGTAAATCTTTGTTTTAAGTTTGTGATAAACACTAATAAATGTGTGTGGGTTTTTATGTAGAAATAATAATGATTTGACTGCTGATAGTGTCTGCAGTCACATACTAGGCCATATGAGTAAACGCCATATTGTTTTATCTGCCCATACTACTAGACAATATATATGAGCCACAAAACTTTACTGAATAAATTAATGATTAAAATATAATGGCTGATGACCCCATCATGAAAGGTCTCTGTAGTTTGATTGCATTGCTGGAAGCTGTACTTTGAAAAAAAACTGGACAGGCACTTATGTTGACCTGGTACTGCTCTGAATCCTTTTACGCTTAAGAAATGAAGCACTCCACGATGTGAATCTATGCTATAGGTTTTGTTATAGACATAGCATAAGATATCACTCTGTAGCTATATAGTTTTTTTGTCCTATATCCGAGAAGCTGATTCTTATTCACATACTCCAATGAGTTCACTACAAATATAGTTGAAGTCGATTGAATAAGCAATTGTCTGAAGTACAACTATAAATTGATGCTAGTAAGTGATGAATTAAACAAAATTAGGAGATTTCATTAGCACTCCCTATTTTTTGTGATCCTCTATTTAAAATAGCAGAGTGCTAATAAAAAATAAGCTAAAATACACATTCACCACTTCTTGGTTGATGCACCCATGGCTATCTCTAATTCATAGCTCATTCACATGTAATAATTTATGTCCTATATATATACCTCTGAATAAAGACCAAATAAACATAGACTATAATGGTTTATTAATCCTCCACTCTTCCAATGATGTGCTCCTATACTTACAAAGCACAAAGCACAGAATAAGATATGGTATTTGTTGACTTGCAGAGTGCGAAACAAGTTAGAAACTACCTCTCAACATTGATAGATGACCAGAAAGCAATATATAACACTTAGAAACTGGGGAAGATAATTGGGAAGATAAACATGGTTTAACTTGTCAAAAAAGGAAATAAGAATGTACCCTGGTCGACCACAACTACCCTTGTCAACCACAACTAATCTTTACAATCATTTGCAACAATATAATGCTACTTCGTTAAGAATAAGTGGTATAGGTTCATCACTTGTGTTTGTGTATGTGATGGATCGTCGTTAAAGCCTTCTCTGGGCGCTCTTAAACACCACACAAATTTTTTGTCTGTCAGCTCACAATGTAAACAAACCTACCAAGCACTGCCTATACAAAAAGGGGATAATGCAAGTGTTGCTATCAGGTCACACACTTTTGTTATAGCTATATGCCACACAAGTTTGAAAACATAATAGCAGGGGTTCTCAGAATTTTCCAGGGCAGGGGAGGACGGGAAAGAGAAGTGATGCAAGTATTAACCATGGTTGCATTCTAAACTTCAAAATCCAACCTTAAAGGTGCCTGACATGTAGTGAACCATTTTTTATAAGGTTGGTAAAAATGCCCCAAAACTGCCAAAGAATGAATGTAACACGGTGATGTGGTTCCCCACTTGGACCTAGGAACCCATTTGCAGGGCTACCCATGAAGTGTTGGCTTAGACTTCTCTTTGAAGCAGGGCCTAGGCACCCAGTAGCTATACTACAATGATGCACTGTATTAACTCTTCTTCTCTTCTTCTCTGGCTATGTGCAGCTTCCTGACCACTGATCTGCATTGATACTCGAGTATTTTATAGCTGTGCCATTACTTGTTGAAGTCTCATGAGTAAGGGAGGTGTCCTTTTCTTCTTTTTTAATTCTCCTTTGTGAGTATATAGCTTCTCATGACTGCTGCCCTAGGTTGCTGTCTTTGCTAGCTTAGAAACTTAAAAACTGCAGCTCCACTGTTGGGAGATACGAACCTTTATTGAGGTTGTTACTCTAGTGAAACTAGCTCTAGGGATAATCTTTTTAATGACTTTCTCAATAACTTGTAATTTACATTCTCGTCATTACTATGACAATCCTATAATTATAATGACGATGAGATGAGTTAGCAGACAGCTTTAGTTAATCACCAAGAATGTTTTATCATTAATTTTGAATTTGCCTGGGATGGTGCTGAGAAAATTTGTCAATGACTGATTGAATGTTAATAGTGATGTGGAATAACATTGAGTCGATTATTACCCATTGGTTTTACAAAGAGAAGTTTTAATTCAACTAAAAGAAGCTATCACAGGCAATGTGCATAAAATAGACAGCAATACTTTGATATTTGAAAATGTTGAACTAACATTACAAAAGCAGCTGAAATTGTCACAGGTAAGCAAGATAGCCCATAAGAAGTCTTCTGTTCCTGTCATTTCATAAGCCAACAGTGCAACTGACTCTGAATATTGGCGGGTATTGAAATCAACTTAATAAAATTCAGTGATTTTTAAAGTTTAGTACTGCACTCTTCAGCACTGATGGTAACCATTATGGATGTACTAAGTACATATCCTGTAAAACTCTTTGATTATGAATGCTAAAGCTGTCATCTAGTTCTGAAATCAAGTGGTCAACAAGAGGAATACAGATACTATAACAGTAATATTCACTTGAGGAATTGGCAGAAATATTGTCTCTGTGATGCTAATGGCCACAAAGGCTAGGCAAGGATGGCCATATACCATTACTCTGACACAGTTTCTCAGTAGTATTGAACCATTGAGAGTGATGTGTGTATCAATGTTTTTCCTAATATCCATGAAAGTCGTCGTCACATTGCAAATCTCACCTATTGCTGCAACCAGCAAAAGTATCAAATATCGAATCTGTAGACCATTCATTAGTACTGTGTGTATGTTTTCCATGCATACCACAATAGAAGGATAATGTGATTGGAAGATGTTGAGAGTGTCGGCATATGTCATTTAATGTATGAACTGCGGTGACCCTGGTTGTGTATCATTAATGGACTTTTCCAGAATGTGCTGAATGAGCAGCAAAATACATAAAAACTCGACCTAGACTACCCATCTTGTTACAAATACTTGATACTGCCAATGACTTCACCACTGCTACAGTGTGATGTGCAATGATGATATAGTGCCATAGAGTATTGAGATATGCAATAGCTGTAGCTCCCTTTGTGCTACCACACATGTTTGTTGCGTGGTATCATATGTTTGACCTCGAGACTTTGTAATATCTAAATTGTAATCTCTCAAGAACCCTAAAATTTTCTCAGCTTAGCAGGCACTGGTTACATCATTGTCATATTTAACGAATGTGAGGAAGTCTTCCCTCAAAGGTTTCATCAGGATGAACAAACTTAATGACAAGACTCATCTATTAGCCAAATCACTAACCTCATATCTATTGTTGCATACTCAAGAGTAATAAAATTATTCTGAATGCTCTCCAAGAATGCTAATAATATTTGATTCTGAATATCAGCTGATGTATAGGTTGCATTTATTGCAGCATTGGCAAGATATTCCTCTGGGACTTTATCCCCAGCTTAAACTCTGAATTTTAGCAAAACAAGACATTTTATCGATGTTTGCTATTCTATATCAGTACCAGAATTGTAGGGCCTCTCCAGGGGAATGTTTTGTTGTCCACACAAAGTAATTGTGTTTACAATTGATTTAAACATGACCCTGTTCATAGCAACCCATCAGCCATACCTTATCAAGTTGACAACCAAAAGGCCAGACTCTGAGCTATGATACCCTACTGAGCAGCAAACAAAGCACAACAGTGATAAAACTACCTGCTGGCTATACACTAGCCAAGGGCACAAACTTAACCACTGTGGTTGAAAGAGCAATCTTTGAAAATGTGTAATTTATGCCAGGTCTTAAGTGATTGGTCCACAACTCATACTTGTCTACATAGCAAAATCAACATTATCTAAATCATTAATATGACTTGCTATATCTCTGCAATGTATCAGATTCCACTCTAGGTTGTTTAGATCCAGGATGATGAAGCTGATCACTGTTCACAAACACAAGATATTACATCCCCACTGTCACTCACAGAACAATCAGTTTCAGATATCTCCCCTTCAACTTGTGATGGTGCTGTGTGTGCTTTGAAATACTTGTACAGTGTCATTTTGCAATCAAATGGCAGCATATTATGACCACTGGCATGCAGAAGTCAACAGTCTTCCAATATAGTTAATGGTTGATAACAATTACATTGAGGCGGTGCTCAACAGTTTTCATTATACAGTTAATGGTTGATCACAATTACTTTGAAGGGCTTGCTTGCAGGAGTCAAGCAGTTTTCCTAGCTACAGCTAATAATTGTTATTCACAATTACATTGAGAAGGTGCTTGTGGTGATCAACAATTTTCACTCTACAGTTAATAGTCAAGCACAATTACTTTGAGGATGATGATGCTCAAGCACCTCCAGCCCTCCATTATGTATGGTAACATCCTTTCTGGTTCTGTACATGTCTCAAAACAGAAGACTTTAACTTTTCTTTTCTCAAAAGAATAAGGTTCTAATTTAAACAACTGACAATTCTTTGTGCAGCGATGATATGTAACTTCAGAATCTCCTCAGCTAGCCTCAATATAGCACATGCACACGCATGCAGGAGTATAAATTTGTTGTCTAGAAATATAACCCATTTTTGGGTTTACTGACTCGAGAAACAGTAGAAATCTATGGTTATTGGGAAATTTGGAATCGTTTGAAATTAAACTAAAATGAAATTCAAGTTATGTTGGTTGTGGAAAATATATATATAAATATCGAAGACAGATTCTACAGTTTCTAGGTCTGCTGGTTTACTACTAACTTAGTGATGGATTCAAGGTGTGATGGAAATAATTTTTTTGGAACAGTTGAGCTGCTGACTCCACTGTGAGGCTGCTAAGAAGTTGCTAAAATGAGTTTAGCTGAGGCAGATCTTTGGGTTTTTAGTATTTTTTTGTGCAGCTGCTATTTTGAAAAGAGGGATTAACAATTATTAGCTATTATTCTACAAAAAGAAGTATAGTGAAATTGTCTGTACTATATAGAAAATAGTTACATACCATCATCATCCAGAATGTTGATCACAGTGATGTTTGGTGAAATAAAAACGGATCTGATTTGGCTCATAGATAAGACAGATATGGAGGAAGTAAACGACTCGGTATTTTCAACGACATCATCATTAATTATGTCTATCATAATACATCTAGGTTCCTCCGAAAATATATCAGTTATATCGAATTGAAGTTTATTATTGATATTGTTGTCAAAGTCGTTCATATCTGAGATACAAAGAGGAAGAAAATTATGATTATGACATAATCGATGCAAGTGTAAATATTAAGGTTGCAATTATAATGTAATGAACAGGTGCACCTAATTTCTTTTTAATGTCACATGACAATATCAAGTTTGTCTTCTTCAATACTATCAGGTAAGATCTGTTGATATGATGGATAGCCATATCAATGGTAAAACATGCGAATACTATTTTTGAATATCTAGCTTGCTAGCATTTAGACCATGCACCAGAGTGGCTTTTAGTGAGTGGGCAGATTAGACATTTCATTTGAAATAGTGAATCAATTGCTTGTTCCAGATTAGCTCTATGGATTCTCATAATTATTTTGGTTATGTCTAAAATGATGATAGTGGTGCAGTGACTGCAAAGCCTGTCATTTCACAACTCCTGTGTTCTGATGTAGAGTAGGTCAGCATCACTAGCATACAGCTAGAGTTTGATTTTCTGTGTGAGCTCTATTTTTGCTATGGTTACTAAGTTGCATTTTTATACAGATATATCCACTACCCATGGTGAACATGACGCTTTCATACATGAATATATCTGCCATCATCCCTAAAGAGTTATAACAATGTCATTTCAACAGAGATATTGTGAGGTGCAATTAATAGTGGCCTCTGTAGAGTAATATGACAATGACCTATTGGCTGTTCAAATAAATATTATTACCTGCACTTCCAGTTGTTAGTGTTATTAATAAATCCAGATTTGAATTTAAATCAAATAGCTGTGAATGATTAGTAACTTGTACACATAATCTCAACATTGTAGACTCATCTACAGAATACTGTATGCTCTCAAATCCAAGTTCGACATCATCAACTATGGAAAGAATATAGTGATGGTGTTTACGTTAAATACACCAGAGTAGTTATCTATTACATTGTCAGTAAACTATATCAACAAAATTCCTTACAGTTGTTATCGTTTATGAAAATTGTTGTGAATTGGTGAACTCTAGATGAATCATCTGGTATCCTGTAAGTAAAGGAGCCTTCACTTGATGATATTGCATTGAAGATTTCAACTCCTTCACGAGATTGATCAGGTTGTAGGGAAAAAGTATAATGGATTTGTTCTGATGTTGAAGGAAACAAAAGTGATAGATTTGGAGCCTTGACATCAGCTTGAAGTGTGACAAAACCTGGAGAGTTGCCACCCCGGGTACTAATTGCAACTCGAAATGTTTGCTCAGATTTACGATTATCTTCCTTCACTAAAGTCAATTGCACAAATGTCACCTCATCCGGCTCACTAAAAGTGTAACTCGATTCTTTAAACCCAATGACAACAGCTGCAATAGAAGGAATTTAAAAAAATAGGTCTACACAATTATATCTGTATAAAATTAATAACTTTTTGAGCTTCAACTATATAATACTTCTATAAAGATTTGATCAGATTGTCTGTTATAAGAAGAACTGGAAGGCATGAAGGACTTCTCCATTTTGACATGCTTCGTGAATTGTTTCAGAAGGTTTTTAAGTTTTGAATTACGAAGAATCCATAATTACTTCTCCATATTCTCATTGCAAATGAGGCAAAATATAAATATCTCTGCATCTGCCTAAATAGAAGAATTTATGGGATAATAGATATTAAGTTACTGCTATGAGAAATAGTGGATGTCCTTCATATTAAACCCTGTTTCTACGAAGTTTATCATGCCAACAAAGAATAGCCCACATGTGTGGGTTGGCAGTTCATGGGTTTGTCCAAGGAAAGTGCTTCAATGAATGTAAGCTAAGTTGACTTAATGTAGCCATTGCAGATTTGCAGTTTCTTTCCAGCATCTCTACATTTTCACCAGGACTTGAGCTCCACTTCATGTGTTCACTAGGATCAGATTTCATTGATGTTTCTATAAACCTTTAGACAAACCAGTGAACTTGTTCTTGGCAAACAGAAAAAGTAGTCATAATGAGGTTCAATATTAGCAACCTCCTGTCACACTGTCAAATTTCACTGGCAAACAAATTTTCACTGGCAACACATTTATACTCACTGGCAACACATTTATACTCACTGGCAACACATTTATTCTCACTGGCAACACATTTATACTCACTGGCAACACATTTATACTCACTGGCAACACATTTATACTCACTGGCAACACATTTATACTCACTGGCAACACATTTATACTCACTGGCAACACATTTATACTCACTGGCAACACATTTATACTCACTGGCAACACATTTATACTCACTGGCAACACATTTATACTCACTGGCAACACATTTATACTCACTGGCAACACATTTATACTCACTGGCAACACATTTATACTCACTGACAACACATTTATACTCACTGGCAACACATTTATACTCACTGGCAAAACATTTATAATCACTGGCAACACATTTATACTCACTGGCAACACATTTATACTCACTGGCAACACATTTATACTCACCGGCAACACATTTATACTCACCGGCAACACATTTATACTCACTGGCAACACATTTATACTCACTGGCAACACATTTATACTCACTGGCAACACATTTATACTCACTGGCAACACATTTATACTCACTGGCAACACATTTATACTCACTGGCAACACATTTATACTCACTGGCAAAACATTTATACTCACTGGGAACACATTTATACTCACTGGCAACACATTTATATTCACTGGCAACAGACTCACTGGCAACACATTTATTCTCACTGGCAACACATTTATACTCACTGGCAACGCGCGATGTGTGTCACATGAAATGCACGTGATTAATGATCTGTCAGACAGTGCTGGGTGTAGTTCACACCCTGATGTTTGTGCATACACTCTCCCTGTTTGTTTAACTGACACTTATATGCAAAAAATGTCTGGAGGTTTCCAGTCATATAATCTTATACACACTATATCATCTTCAACTTCTTCTATGGAATATGTACCCTGGCCTACAAGATCAGAATATCCTGCATCATGACAGAAATCCTGCTGAGAAATATCGCGGTAGTAATTAATACTTGCAGAAAATGGGCTTGTACACATAGCCAGCTGTGAATACTCCTACTTGAGAGAAGTTATAAAGTGCAGAAGTAAGTGGTCAGCTGAGAAGATTTGGGGTCCCCAGCTAGCAGTCAAAAGAAAGATTCGCAAAGCAAAATTCATATGGATATCTGTTATATAGTCCTCAACAGTGAGGTTTTGTTCAGTTAACAGTTATAACTGCATTGAGTGTTGGATCTAGATAGACTTTTTTAAACTGAGAGGAGAAAGAAGAGGCAACACTACAAATGACTGCATGTGTCAGCTCTCTGATAGGTACTGTACTTCTCCACAATGACTGGATTCACTCACAGCCCTGATTTAAATATTGTATGTAATAGTATTAAGTTTAGCTTAGCTATTGAGACCAGTACATGATAGAGATCTGACAAGACATACACGAAAGCTGACTCAGTTAATCCAATGCACATGCTCGATAGCATTATTGTCTGAAGTAATGGTATTTAGGAAAAATATGTCTAAAATTCATGAGGCTTTAATTCATGCACAGTTATAGTGACCACATTGATTAATATTTGATTTCTACAAGAGTGCATCATATAAATATTTTTATCCTAGAGCTAGACCACGAGTCAAGATTGTTATGGATGTCACTAGCTATCTGTTACAATTTAGTATTGATAATGTGACCTACACAGTAACTCAAAGTAGTATTGATACTAGTCAAAATCTAGGTATTGTTAGAACCATGTGGACAGAAGGTTCAACAATTATTATCATTGTTGTTGTTATAGTTGCTGTTATTGTTGTTATTGTTGTTCTTATTGTTGGTGTTATTGTTGGTGTTATTGTTGCTGTTATTGTTGCTGTTATTGTTATTATATTATTGTTGCTATTATTGTTACTATTATTGTTGCAATTATTGTTGCTATTCTTGTTGCTATTTCCTTGTGCTATTCTTGTTGGTATTGTTGTTGGTATTCTTGTTGCTATTATTGCTACTATTATTCTTGCTATTATTGCTGCTATTCTTGTTGCTATTATTGTTGCTATTATTGTTGCTATTATTTTTATAATAATTGTTTTCATTATTGTTATTATAATTGTTGTTCTTGTTTTTGTTTTTGTTGTTATTATTGTTATTGTTATTATTATTGTTATTATTATTGTTGTTGTTATTGTTGGTTGTTATTGTTGTCATTATTGTTGTTGTTACTGTTGTTGTTGTTATGATTTATTTTAATTTTATATAATTCTGTATTAATTATTTCTATTGTTTTGGTGCTAAATCTAAGGGTTAAAGTTCCTGAGGAAACATTAAGATCTCTATACATGCATAATGGTCTTGATTTGATTTTTACAAGGGATTGTCACATATGTACTTCACTTTATGTAGGCACTATGCAAAACATTCGTTATACTTTCTGCAGTTTAATATTGACGATTTTTTAAATTGATATAAACAATAGAAAACAATTATGAGTATAAACCGAGTAGTACATGTCTCCCACAAGTAAGTAATGGTTAAGATTGGTCAAGGAAAACTCTTAATTTCAGCATTACACCGTTCAATAACATGAGAACACAAATACACATTACTTACGGTCGTTGTCAATGATTTTGCAGATAGTATGGTTACGCTGTGTGTTATCTACTAAGAAAATATCAGTGGCACTAACTACCTCCAAGAAAACAATAAACATCTGTTCTCCATTCTCATTAATGTCATCATCCACAACAGCAATAAAGGCATCGACATCGGTGAGTATATTTAAACCTTCATCAGCTGGAAAGTCCACAGTGAAGATAGAGGTATTGAAGTCTTCTGCATCTGAAATTATAAATAAATACTGAACGGAAATCATTTCCGACTGATTACCAATTGAAATAGAGTAGAACCTTCTGAGTGTAATATGAGATGATATTTGAAAATAAGGCCATTATTATATATTACAATATAACAAATCCGTTCAAACTTTAATATTAATTTAAGCAAAATTCTCAATAACAATATTTATTATCTTACTTGCTTGAACTGGAGAATCAATATTTATCTCTAGGGCACATCTTTCAACAGGAATATTCAGTGATCTATTCATAGCATCAATAATAGTCAGTGGGGATATCCTGAAGGTGACTGGATTAGCTAGCCACACATTCTTCTCCTTGGTGATTTTCACTAGCATTGTTGCATTGCCCTCATCTTCTCTGCACTCCTTCTTAGACAGTTTGAAAACTACAACTATTTCATTGGAAAAGAAAGAAGAAGATATCAATGCTAGCCTGTAAAAGTAGTAAATTTAGTGGGAAAAAATCAGTGTCACTGCCATGCAGCTTTTTTGCTTTGTTAATTTGTGTGATTACACAACTAAAGTATTTCAGCTGTTCATATCTAACAGTTTGAGTTCACAATCTGATGGCAGAGGAACATAACATTGCATTCTATTATATCTTCCCACAAGAGTACATCATATATTGTGAACCAGGAAATGTGAACCAGGAAAGAGATAACAATCATGTGCTTGATCTGAATTCCCCACCCCTCTCCCCATAATAAGCAACAACGTCTGATTGTTAGAATCTTCTATGTGATGATTATTTGCATTGCCGGCTCTTTAGCTTATAGTAAACATTTGTGGATGAAAACAAGCCCATGGAGCCCGGCAGAACATTCTCTCCTTTTGGTAAGTATCTTCTAATGCATACATGGAAATCAGAAAGTAGGACAACATTTTTAAACAAGTTCTGTGCTAGATATATAAAAAGTATTATAAGGCTAGCTTATGGTTTTCTAGCTGGTAACAGTACCAACTAGTTGCAAAATCTTTCTAAACTAGCCTGATTAAAAGCTGTAACATAACTTTCTTGGTGCACATAAACTTCACTTTGTAGAAAAAATCCTTTCCTCTGTAGCTAAAATGCAAACTCACTGTCATCATCAATTATTGTTCCATTTAGAACAAGGTGGAGCTCATATCCTTCAATCTCTTCAGCAAGTGTAAGAGTAAGAAAGAATCTCTCGTCTACTTCTTGTGAAATTGAGTCATTTATAAACATGAATGACACAGGTAATGGATCTCGACCAGCAGAGAGAGTCAAGTTAGTGGTAGACAGAGCTATGTCACCCTCACCTATAAACAAATTATAGAGAATAAATTTAAAATCCTGCCAGAATATGAATCCCTTCTCTTTATAACAGCTCAAAAAGATAATTCATCCATGTTTGAGCTAACATTATTTGGTCTTCTTCAAGGCATTAATGAATTAATAACATGAGGCCAGGCATTCATAATAAATAAGTAATGCTATTGAAATTAAGTTAGTCACATCAGTGTAAAATTATACTGTATATCCATATGAAAATTATAGTCTCACCAGCTGTGATCCTATTCAGTGTCACAGATACATTGACAGAACTTGGAGTGGGTCCAGATATAGTTCCAACAAGTACTGAATGAGCTTCTCTACGTTCTTTGCCAGAGTATGTTGTTTCAAAGAATCCAAAGACTACAGAAAAATAACAGTAA